>APFE030531693.1:0-40502 GCA_000404065.3 Pinus taeda | reverse complement strand
TGTATACTTAAAAAACGCCTTTAGTTAGATTCCAAAATTAGTAAAACTTTAACAATTTCTACAATGATTACCTTTTAGAAATGCTTCAATAATTTATTTAGAGAATACAAAAAAAAATTTGTGGTTGCCATGATTAGCATCATTGTGATAAATTTCCGTCCTATAAACTAAATATTTTGAAATTATATTAAAGCTCATTTGCCTTCACATGCGTAGCAACTAATATAACACAATATTATAGGTTCATACTAAATTGCTCAATTATCTTAAATAGAAATTTAATTGCATAGGATAGCCATGATACTGCATTACAAGCGAAGTATGCCCCGCATTGTATGAAACGACTAATACAAACACTTGAATATTCAGTCATGCAAATATCCTAATTTTGAAGAAAACAAAATAATGACAGAAAGCATATTAGTTTCACCCATAAATATTTATATTTCTAGATATAATTTTCTCAAATTAAGTCAGTGAAAACCTATCCATATGTAACACCGTAACACCCTATTACGTGTTCACCATTCAAAGTAGAGTGATTTGTAAAATGCCCAAATTACTGAAAGGTTATAAAAGTAGGAGCATAAAATTTACAAGTTCTATCTAGACACTACAGAGTTTTTCATCCTTTTCACTCAACTTATATTACGGAATAGTACTTTGTTTTGAAGAAAAGTTAACAGAGATTTGGTACGTATCTTCCCATTAATAAAAAATGGCATATTCAACCTCAAGGTTTACAATGAGATGCATATCAGACCCAGGTTTGAAATGAATGCTCATAAAACAAAGAGGGTTTCTAAGACCCAGTTCGGGATCAATAGGCATGGAAAAATTAGGGTTTTCAAACCTGGTTTTTTTCAATCAATGCGCATAAAACAATAAGAGTTTTCAAGAACCAGGTTTAGAATTAATGCACAT
Source organism: Pinus taeda (assembly GCA_000404065.3). Classification (NCBI taxonomy): domain Eukaryota; kingdom Viridiplantae; phylum Streptophyta; class Pinopsida; order Pinales; family Pinaceae; genus Pinus; species Pinus taeda. The sequence continues at coordinate 39,578 of APFE030531693.1, read as the reverse complement.
AAAACAGAGTGAAAAGTTTAAACAACAAACTGCACATTACAGGCCATTGTTGCTCTTCAATAATGAAAGAGAGAAGCTGATTGCAAAGAAATTGCATACTCCCTCTATTTCAACCCGATCTTCAAGGAAAACATGGACCAGAAATCATCTTCTTTAAAGGAGTTTAGCAAAGCCGCATACAACAAACTAAGGAGAATAAAAGAGAATCCCGAACTTCCATAGAGATTAAATAAATGAAGTTGTAATCATTTTACAGATTGAACACCTCTTTTAAAAACCATACACCGTCAAACAGTTCACCACAAATATATTCCGTTAAACTAGACATTTGTTTTTGTATACAGAGAAGATAAAATGGATAATCTTTCTTGGTAGTCCAAGTTAATTTAAGACCTAACCAGACTCAAACCTGAAAGACGCATTCCTTCAAAAATAATTGACAAATATTCCAACAAATTCAAGAACGTACTTTTCTCTTTAAAGATGCAGGTAAGCATTATAACAATACTCCGGATAGTTTTACAACGCGGTGTGAGAAGCAGAAAGGGTTCAGAAAAAAACAAAAATGATTCTTACATAAGGGCGCTCCGATACCACTTGATAGATTTACTTTGTGGTTTTCCTAATTTCTTTAAACCCTAACCAAGATCTACTCCTTTGTAAGAAATTGAAAATAAAGCACAGCGGAACTTACTTTCCATCTTCTAAAGCTCCTGGTCTTGACTTGAGTTATTGGCTCTTGAATCTTTCCAAGAGCTTGCAATCCTTTTCTATGGCTATCCTTGATAGAGTATCAAGTCTTCAATGGAGCAGACTGTTTTCTGAGTGATTGCAAGCCTTGGAGACTCAGCCCTTTTATAGCAGTCCCAATCCTATGGCAACCGAAATTTGGCTGTCAATTGACAGCTAAATTTCAGTCCCAATCCTATGGCAACCGAAATTTGGCTGTCAATTGACAGCTAAATTTCAGCCCCAATCCTAGGGCAGCCGAAATTTGGCTGTCAATTGACAGCTAAATTTCAGCCCCAATCCTAGGGCAGCCAAAATTTGGCTGTCCATATTTATTACTTCTATTATTTCAATCAATTATAATCGGTCCATTAACAATTATAATTGATTAGCATTATTCTATATGTATTTGTATCCAAATCCTTATTTAAATACGTTTAATGCCATAACTTAATTAATCACATTACTTGGCATATTTAATCATTACATAAACGTAATCTTGCTGACAGTATTTGATATCATAATCATAATGCACGCATGGCCAACCTAATTATTGTAATTAGACGTCTCTAAATCCAATAGAAGGACGTTACGGAAATGAGCCAGATGGGTTTGTCATTCTGATTTGAACATGGACAAGCAAGAAGAAAACATATGGACATTGAGAAACTGTATATAATTCTGGTGAAGCAAGAAAAAACTATGGAAAATGAGAAACTGCAACAGATTTAAGGTTTGCAACTCCTACTCCGGAATACCAACAAAAATTTGAAAATTTTAATAATTCATAACAGCACACTGTTCAGTCCAAAAATATAATATGAGTTTCAAACACTTTGAAAGCTTATTCTGGAATGCCATAAAATTTTTGAAATACTATCTGAAATCTATTACCAATGTCCATTCATTGATAACAGGAATGTGAAATTCCCTACCAAGCATCTATTAAGTTCGCTGTATTCACTGGTACTTCAAACCTCAAAAGTACAAGCACGGTGAATCTTATGTCCATTGTGCAGATAAGAATTTTCTGATCTCTCAATGGCAGTCCACATCCCAGTCCTTTCCGTTTGTTGTCCTGCTGCACTTCTTATAGGCGGGGGCTCATACATATAACAAACCGGAACATCACTGTCAACATAACCGCGAACAAAAATCTTCTCACGCCACGCTACAGAACGCGAAATCCGTCGAAGGGTTTTAGGAATAGAACCCAGGGCCCTCCAAACGTTTTCATCGGAATCGTATTCCATCACTCCCCGCTGCTTCTCAAACGAATACAACCGCCCGGAAGAGGAAACAACCAGACACCCCCGTGGGTCTCCCCCGGTATCCGACATATTCTCCAGCGTTGTCCATGCCCCTCTTTCTGGATCATAAACTTCTGCACTCCACCCGATTAGATCACCCTCCTCATCACTGTCACCGCTAAGATCACCCTCGTCATCACCCTCCTCATCACTGTCACCCCTAAGATCACCCACCTCATCGATGTCACCGCCAATAACGAAAAATTTGCCGTCAAGGAAAGCGCCATAGCTCATATCCCGTCCACGGCTCATGACGGGAAGAAGCTTCCATTGGTCTTCAAACACATTGTAAACAGCTGCAGATCGCAACAGATTTTCATTTCCATCCTCTCCGCCGGCAACGTAAATGAGTCCTTGCGGGGAAACCGAGTAAGCGCCGAATGCTGGACTCACCGGCATGTCGGCACCGCGGCTCCACTTACTCGACGCCAAATCGAAGATGAAAACGGTTTTGAGCCTCTCCTGTTGGGGTAATGGATTACATCCGCCTAACAAAACCAGCCTTTGGTTGACGCAAAGACAGTCACAAAAAAGAGGAATTCCGGTATGACAGCCCGGGAAGTGGGGAAGGGGAGGAAGTGTTTTCCGTGTGCCTCGCAGAGGGTCGAACACAGAAATCACCATTTGTAGATTAGGATGATTGTCATCCAGAAATTCCGAGAGTTCCACCAAACATATCAACTGCTCAGAAGTCCCACGCTTTTTCCTGTCTTCATAGAACTCAGGGTGCTTGATAGCGGTCTCCCAGGTTTTGCAAACTGCTCTGAGGTTTCCATGGGAATGGTAAGGAACTCTTAACAGACACTCTCGCCGTAATTGCCATGGAAGAACAGCGAAAGCCTCCATTTAAGAGATGTATTGCCCGCTAGTGAATATGAACCTGGAAGACTTTCAAATCAGATAAGCGGGAACCTAAGCTAACCTAACAGAAGTAGACTTTTCCTGCTTGGATAGGCTAAGCCGTAGCTACCAAAATCAGATAAGCGGGAACCTAAGCTAACCTAACAGAAGTAGACTTTTCCTGGTTGGATAGGCTAAGCCGTAGATACCAAAGCCAGAGAGAACATAACATACAATAAAAAAACACAGAGATGGAATGAAAGGGAGAAAGATCACAATAAATAAGAATTCAGGTAACAACAGCGAAACCCTACTAGTGTAACCCTACTCACAACCGAAAAGAGTATTTTTATTTTTTATTTTTTATTTTATTTTTTGGTATGCCGTAAATTTTATGTCCAGGTTTGTTCAATGCTAGGGTGGAAGGGGGTCAATTTTTTAGATTAAAGAAAATATAATATACATATCACATTAAAATATATATAATACTTATCAAATAATATCTAGGGGTTGTTCAATGCTAGGGTGGAAGGGGGTCACTTTTTTAGATTAAAGAAAATATAATATACATATCACATTAAAATATATATAATACTTATCAAATAGTATCCAGGGTCCGCTATGTCCAGTGTTGTTCAATGTTAGGGTGGAATGTTCAATGCTAGGGTGGAACGGGGTCACACCCCTCGGCCTATTTACTGGCCTGGCACCAAGAGCTTTTGGGATTTGATCCCGTGACCTCCCAGCTAGGGTGGAATGTTCAATGCTAGGGTGGAACGGGGTCACACCCCTCGGCCAGAATGTTCAATGCTAGGGAGCTTTTGGGATTTGATCTTGTGACCTCCCAGCTAGGGTGGAACGGGGTCACACCCCTCGGCCGGAATGTTCAATGCTAGGGAGCTTTTGGGATTTGATCGTGTGACCTCCCAGCTAGGGTGGAATGTTCAATGCAAGGGTGGAATGTTCAATGCTAGGGTGGAACGGGGTCACACCCCTCGGCCGGAATGTTCAATGCTAGGGAGCTTTTGGGATTTGATCCTGTGACCTCCGAGCTAGCTAGGGTGGAATGTTCAATGCTAGGGTGGAACGGGGTCACACCCCTCGACAGCTAGCTAGGGTGGAATGTTCAATGCTAGGGTGGAACGGGGTCACACCCCTCGACCTATTTACTGGCTTGGCACCAAGAGCTTTTGGGATTTGATCCTGTGACCTCCCATTGGTGAGGCACTTGATTGACCCATTGAGCTAACTCTTGGGGCTTTTGGGATTTGATCTTGTGACCTCCCATTGGTGAGGCACTTGATTGACCCATTGAGCTAACTCTTGGGGCTTTTCATGAGGTATATTATTAACTTATAAATATGATTTTTTACAAACAACGGACCAATATCTAGAAGAGAAAGATGGAGAGAGGGAGGGAAAAAGTGAGAAAAGGGAAGAAAATCATAATACTATGGGCCAATACAATGGTTTATCTATACCATGGGCCATCTAGGATTTTGATTATTATTTTATGGATCTAGGCTTTTAATTATTCTATTGCAATACCGTAGGCCAATACTAAGACTTATCAATACCACATGCCCAAAAACCATAACTTATTTCCAAATTAACATATTTTACAAATACTTTAGTTTAATTTAATTTTATAACAATTTTTTAACTAACATTTCGACTACATGTTGCAAAGGAAATGCCCTAAGGCATAAATTGAGAAACAATTTAAATAAGATGCAAAGATGTAGCAGAAATGAAATTCTAAGGCTGTATAAACTAAAGTTGATTTAGGGTGCCTAAGACTATTTAATATTAATTAATAAATTAATATTTCATATACATCTCATAAAATTCAACCAACTTATAATTCAGGGCAATCTCTAAGTTTGGCTTTGGGTCATTAACATGGTCATGCCTTGTCTCAACCACTAAACCACCATAGTAAGCCCAACGACTCTACACAAGAATTTATTCTTTACTAGAAGAGCATATTTCTTACCCATATCCACAAAAAGAATGTAATGTGGAAAGCATTCCGCAGAACAAAATCTATGTTATTATAACTTATAGCATTGTTCAAACCAACAAAACTATCTCCACATTTTGGAAGATCAAATGGCAATAAGTTTTGAAGAATTCAATTAGAAGATGTCCAAGATCATTGGCTGACATGATTAATGTTACCCTACACACAAGAATTTATTCTTTATTGAAAGAGCATATTTCTTACCCATATCCACAAAAAGAATGCAATGTGAAAAGCATTCTACAGAACAAAATCTCTATTATTATAACTTATAGCATTGTTCAAAACAACAAAACTATCTACACATTTTGGAAGATCAAATCGCAATAAGTTTTGAAGAATCCAATTAGAAAATGTCCAAGCTCATTGGCTCACATGATTAATGGGACCCTGTCCCATGAATCTATTATTTTTATGCACTTACAATTAAGGGAGCAAACGAGATCGAAAGAATGTATACCACAGGGACCAATAAATAATTTATTTGATAATCCTTGCTAGGCTCAGAAATTACCCTCTGAAGTCTCTTTCGTTTTCATCTTCATCTTCAACTTCACTATTTCCCACTTCATCTTCAAGACGAGAAAAATCACAACAATATGTTATATGTAAGGCAAAAAAATAACCCAAAGTCTTCTCCAGTTGCAGCTCCTCTGCCCATCTTGATCAAACTTGAATATGTACACACTTGGTTTTGAGGCAAGTACATCTATTAGCTATTGGTTAAAAGTCTAAATGAATGAATCGAGGGAGGGGATTTGTGATGTTTGAATTATTATGTATATAAACGAAAAGGAATATTCTTCGATTATGCCTATGCCAACGGGGTTGATCGGTTCCTTAGACAAAAAACATCTGAAACTCCTCTTCCGCCTCTACTCTCTAAGGACATGGTCTTGCTATTATTTTCGCAAATGGCCTCATTACAAATTTTATTGGGCCTTCTTAAACACAATTTATTTCTTCAAATAATAGAATAATAAAGACAATTACAAAATGTTGAACGAAAAAGGTCGAAATGCACCATTCTTTGATCCATTTCACACCGGCAGATTTCGTGAACTTCGGTTTGTTTTGGCCAGCCTGATCCTCCTGTTCTTTGGGATTGGGGTAGGGATGTTTTTTCTCTAGGGCCTCCATTTCCATGTTGTTCTCAAATGGAATTCTGAGATTCGAACTCATCAGCTTTTTTCCTCTTCACTCCACCTACCCCTCGCCTCTAAAACTATGACAATATCTCACTCAGTCATTGTAAATATGTCAATGTAGTATTTGATATAAATCTCATAAAATTCAACCAATTTATAATTCGGGGCTCTGATCTCTAAGTTAGACTTTGGGTCATTAACATGGTGATTACCTGTCTCAACCACTAAACCATAGGCCAAGAAACAAAAGACTATAAAGTGTTACGAATCATTACCATAGTAAACCCAATGACTCTACACAAGAATTTATTCTTTACTAGAAGAGCATATTGCTTACTCATATCCACAAAAGAAAAGCAAGGTGGAAACCATTATGCAGAACAAAATCTTTGTTATTATAACTTGTAGCATTATTCCAACCAACAAAACTATCTGAACATTTTGGAAGATCAAATGGCAATAAGTTTTGAAGAATTCAATCAAAAAATGTCGAATATCATTGGCTCACATGATTAATGGTACCTTGTCCTATGAATCTAATATTTTTATGCACTTACAATTAAGGAGAAAATAAGATCCAAAGAATGTATACCACATGGACCAATAAACAATCTATTTGATAATCATCGCTAGGCTCAAGAAAAAAAACATTATTGCTCATTAAATCCTTCACATCCAATACAAATGTTGTACAACACAAGGCTCATGTTGTTGTCAATTAAGAAATAGTTTTGATCGAGAGCACCACTAGGTTCCTTCAATCTAATACAACGATTAATGCACCAAACCTTCTTCAATTGAGCTTGAGCTCATGACAAGCATCTTAACAGAGCATAATTAAGATTTTTCAAGACATTGTAGAGCTACCTTAGGTAAGGCCTTTCCAGGCCAACCCTCCTAGCCTGAATGCTTAGGAAGACACATCAAATCTTAAGTTAAGATGGATCTTTGTGTTAATTTGTGTATACATAAAAAGTTAAAACCAAATATGGATCTCTGTGTTAGTTTTTGTATATATAAAAACCAAAAATGTTCGACTAATGTGCTGCAGAATGCAAACATACTAAGAAAAAGAATGCAGAGATGCCCAAAACCCATATTTAGATAGGGATGAGAAATCACATTTCTTAAAATGACAATCTCTATAGTTTCGTGTCCTGTTCATGAAAAGTTTGATATTGTAACTCTACTAGGACCTTTCCTGAGCTGAAGCATAACTAGTTAGTTAGACAGGACCTTATGATTACTGGGCTACAGAATGCACATATATTGTGTGCACAAGACTATAGAGATGACCAAAACCATATTTAAATTACATAGATACACAAAACCATATTTAAATTTTTTAAATTGTCAATCTAAATGCTTTTTCACTCATCTGAAGAGAAATTTGATACTAACACCTTAATAGGACCTTTCCTGGGCTCAAGCATAACCAAGTAATTGGGACCAATCAACAACTTTATTCTTACGTTTACTTTATGAGTGAGTTATACCGCCCCTTACGGCATTGGATTGGATAGAAGCACAACTTATGTCTTTCACATATTGGCAGTCCCACATCGGTAGAGACGAGAGGGGAAGTACAAAGAACACGGATTATGTTTCCATTTTAGCGATGTAGATATTGATTCTAGAGATTTAAATAGATCTATCTATAGGTGTAGAGATTATAGTATCGATCGGTAGAGTATTGAGATAGAGATGAGTATCTATTGGTCTAGATAGATATAGAGTATCTTGAATGGGTCGGAGTGAATACGTCCTGGGCCTTCTTTTCTTGGGTGACCGTCCTAAGCACTCCTACATTTCATTCTCAACTCGTTCTCTACACCGTATTCATAAAAACTTCCACCTGCATGCATTCTCTGTCTTGAACGCTCATGATTATCTGGAACTGAGAGTAGGTCTATATATTGCCTGATGACTTGCTAGATCTAGAGCTTTAGCCCTGTACGCACTTAGTTAGGAGGGAATATACTCTATATTTGGTTCATAACAACATTAGATGATCTGATCCACATGCACCTCCTCCATGTGTTAGATCATGTCTTTCTTTACCTATTATTTATCGCCAGACTGAAATTGACCTTGTGGGAATGATGTTTATTCTGTTGGCTATGACAAGCAGTGAGCACGCTGTAACTTCAACAGGTAGTAGTGACTGAAAGACCCTGGCTGTAGGCATGGGCATTTCCCTATCCAGCTAGCTTCTGTTAGTAGCGTTGATCCCTTATTTGTCTTCTTCTACTTCTGAGCTTAGAATCCCATACATTTTTCTTTTCTTCCAGTGTCTTCTTTATGGCTCTCATGATGTTAGAAGACTTATCTCTTCTTTTCATTGTGCTCTTGAAGACTTCCAATTACCTGCATGCCTTACAAGTCATTTTCAAACTTAAGCATGAATATATATCTCGAGGTTTTGCTTGTTGGCCTAGTGTTGGAATAAGAAATGAATACAGGATTTTTGAATCCGACTGGATGGGAGTTACTACAGGCTGGGAAAAGAGGTGGACCATACCTTGTTAAGTTGAGCTCGACCTCACAACAAAAATTTTAACTAAGCTCAATTAAGATTTTGCAAGACACTGTATAGCTAGCTTAGTTAAGACCTTTCTAGACCAACCCTCCTAGCTTGCCGGACGCATCTCAAGTCTTGAGTTAAGATGGATATTGTGTTAATTTCAACAATGGTGAGTACAAGGTATCGCAAAGTTTTCCTGGTATATATGATGAAAAAGTAATTCAGGTTTGTGCATGGGGCTGTAAGCCTTTAGGACATCAACCTATTTTAATTGATTCATAGGAAGAGCAGAGAATGAGGAAAACGAATAATAATTACTCTTCAAGTTATTTTTGTATAGATTTCAGGAAACTAAACTTATGGAAAGAGGCAACATTTTACTTATTATAATAAACTACAAATTAATTTACAAGTTAAAACTATGAAGCAAGAATATAAGTTGATAGCTAAATCATGTTATGTTGCATTAAAAAGAAAGAAAGTAGTTCTAGTTCATTGCAGACTTATGAATGTACTATAAGTAAAACAAGCACTAGTCATTTTCTCTTTTACATAATTTCATCATTAAACTACGAGGAGTCAAAAATTATAGTTAGCTAAATTCCATCTAGTGGAAAACATTCAGTCGAATAACTGATAAAAATGCTTGAGAGGGGTTAGTCCTTCCATTATAATTTAGGTAACAACAGAAAAAAAAGGGTTCATTCTTCCCCATAGATTATTACATGTGAATTAAAAGTAGACAATATAACCCCGAGCCACAGAAGCTTCATGGCTAGAACCCATTTGAAAACAGGAAAAACAATTGTAGCCAAGTTTATGTACAACTAGGAAAAAAACAAAACAAGCAGTAACTGCGAAACTTCATAAATTATAAAACCTCAGGAAGAGCGAGCTGCATAAATAGTAGAAGTTCGAGAAATTAAGGAAGCCCTTTCTTGTAGTTGTTCTTCCCATTTGTAGTAGTACGGTGTGAAGTTTTAATGCATTGTATGACTGTAATGGAAAAAAGAACAAAAAAATAAAAAGACTCAGATGGATGAAGGCCATGGCCATTTCCTTCAAAGCCCTCAACGCTACAGTACTAGAAACTCAACATGCAAAGAAAAAGAACCCATAATGATTAATGCATAAGAAAATCATCTTCGAGCTTAGCAAACTGCAACAGGCCCAGAAGGGTAAACAAAGCAAGTTTATTTTCAAAATAGGTTTAGAAACCAACTTGGAGAAACAAGGGTTGGAAATTTGGCAAGTTCTCCTCCTTCACTGGTAATGTCTGTCACTATGTAGTTGCTTAGACTGCAAGAAGAAATTACATTTGTTAGATTCCTTTTGTTCATAAACCAATTGGGATAAATTGAAACAAATAAAGAAAACCCTTACCTATGGTGTTGAACATGAGAAGCCTGACCAGACTTCAACCACGTCATTCATTCTGGATCATAGAAGGAATCCCAAACTACTCTGAAATTTGTAGAATTGAATCAGGTGGACTCCTCATTGTAGGTACTGAACTGAAGACAACGAGGGCTTAAATCTGGGAAAAGAGCTATTTCAGAATCATTCAACAAGCATAAACCTAGTAACAAACATGGTTAATTTATACGTAAGGTTGTCCATTAGCTTAAAGTTCGATGCGCAGAACTGTGTTGTAGAGAAATTTCTTCCAACCCTCGTGGGTGAAAATGACCATCATTGACAACCTTCCAAGAAAATTAGCTATATGCATAAATAACAAAGCAACTTTGTTCATCAAATACACAAGACACAATAGCTTCCGTATCTTCCGTCCTGAATCCAGAAAAAGTAATTAGAAGAGATATATAAGACTAACATCATAGCCAAAAAATTCAAACAACAGAGAATCTAATGAATAGTACACATATAAAATTCTCTATCAAATCGTGTCATTCCCAACAAAAAATAAAGGGAAAAATTACTTCAATGGGTGTCAAAGTTACAACAATCTCTACCATTGAAAAAACTAGTTAAAATCCATGACAGGCTTCATCAGATACCAAGATTGTAGATTAACTCAAATCTAATGAGAGGATTGTTGAACTTTATTTGAAGAATTTTGCATCCTGCTAGAGCAAGTGAATGCAATAAAAAAACACCCAAATTCCCCCTGAGTCCCTGTTAAGTGCTGCAGAAGTTGCAAAGCATCCCGCACAAGGAAAAAATATTGCATGAATGAAGGATTAAAATTTCCTTACCCTATAACCTCAAACTAAATTTGAACCCTACATCCTCAAACTAAAGTTGAAAGCCCCGTCGAAATCACAAAACTCCTTGTGGTTTTTCTTGGTCACCAAGATTGGAAAACCATGAAGAGAATGTTGTAAAAACTCTGGAGAATTCTCGTTTTAACCTAACTATTAAGGTTTTTTTCTTAACTATTAATCTAAGGGCCTTAAAATTTCCAATCATCTAACATCCGATCGAATGGTGCAAATCATTACATGCTGGCAGTTGGGGGAGTTGATTTCAAAGGGGAATGCTTTACGGTGTAAATATGTTAATTTTTTTTAAATATAATTAAAATAACCAAATATTTCTATTTTACCAAAAATTATTTTAAATAATTAAATTTATAATCTAATTTGAATAAAAAAAGTAAATATATTATGTTATCAGTTAATTTTTGTGTACGACATGCTCTGGAGTCTAGTATGGTAGAGATGTTGTAATATTTAACATTTTGACTTGGTCAAAATCACAATCAAATTAAAATAAAAAACATTTGAGTCGAGAATTTTATTACCCAAGGTTATTGAACCTGAGGTGCCTTATCCATCTTCACTCGTTACTTCAGTACCTTCCCCTTCTCTTCCTTTGTCTTTGACAAAACCTCCATCCATATATCGTGGACCTGATGGTGAATCTCTTCCATACAATCTTGTGAGTATTGAAGAGATACCATAAGAAGAGCCTTGTCCTTATACTCATGTTCATTTGAGTGGAATCTATTTTTATCAGGCTCACCATCTTCCTCCTCTTCAAACTCCAACACAAACTCCTTTACCTGATTCTTTTGACTCACCTACAGATTTCTCAGAGAAATATTCATTGGGATTGTTAACCATAACAGGATTCGATATGAATTCCCAACCCATTTGAACCACTATGGCTGAGACATCAAATTTTGCTTCCTCATCTATGTTTCCAACATCACCAGAGGCACATCATTATCGTGACCCATCTGTCCCACTTGATCATTAGTCTTTATCTAGTACCTTCTCTCGTGCAGCTTCTAGTGCTTGGACCTCTCCCATGTCATATATTTCAAGAATTCCATATATCACTTCCCTTGTGGATGTTACTCAACCTGCTACTTCTCCTATGCCAACACCTACAATTGAAAAACTGGCTGGCCCTTATGTTAGTGGGAAATGATATCTTCAACAACATAAATCTCCTTATGTTGGGTGCCCTCCATTTGGGGTGCATTTGCTTCCATTATACCCTCCTCCTATTATATGGGTGAAACCTGTACTTGGTATGCCTCAAATTGGTAATCAGTCTAATTATAATCGTCCTTATCTTGGGATGGTTGCCAATGTTTGGCAACCTACTTTGCCTGTCTAACATTAAAGCCCTATTTTCATCTGTCATAGAGGATGTAGCTAAAGGTGGGGTTATGACTGAAGAGAAAGGGATTTCTCGTGCCTAATATTTGGACCTCCTCTATACGCAATTTGGCACGCTCTATGAGAGGATACCAGATAATTTGATACCTTCGAACAATGTTCCTTCCACACCTAGTAAATAATCTCATGGTGCTAATGGAATCATTGGTTCTACTAGTTCCCAGATAGTGAGTAAACCATCTGGTGTTTCTATCACTACATCTACCCAACACCATTCATCCAATCCTCCTATGACTTTTTCTTCTGAGATAAATGTTATTTCATCTGATAGAGGAAAATCTCAACAACAACCATGAAGTAAGAAGAAAGAAAAAGGAAAAAATAGGAAATATTCCTCACCGGAGGATAAAAAAGTAAATCAGTCCTATGATGAGAAATGAAAGCCTCACTACCCATGCTTGATTTGCAATGAGGAGCACTTTCCTTGTGACTGTCCTTACCACGAGGAAGTAAACCAGTTTATGAAATCCTACACTTCTCCCACTGTGTTGATCGATCCATTTCCCAATAAGGAGACCGACATTGTTGTTCGAGACCCTTCTTCCTCTAACATAGTTTTGATGCTTTCCTCCACGAAGCCTAAATCTGATGTTATGGTGGCTATATTGAGAAAGTGGTATGGTAATATGAATCCTCTAAATGGTTAGGCTACTGATCAACATATGATTTTGGCATCACCTTCATCTGATCCCACTCCACCCTCAATTCCTACGAAGTTAACTATTATGCCTCTGAAGGGCGTTATTCAAAAATATGCTTTCAACGCTTGTGTGAGGGCTGCTAAAAATTATAATGTATTTGAAGACATGGCTTTGTCTCCTTTAGCTATGTTGACCCTCGAGGTGTTGCAATATTGTCCCACAAAAAAGAAGGCTTTGCTTTCAACTATCAGATGTGTCGATCCTTCAGATTCCCATTTAGTTGTTTCTAGTCATAAAAACTATAAGCCTAACCTTCTAGCTCAATTGGCCTTTATCATTCAGGTTATCATCCATGGTAAGAACGTTCATTGTTCTATTGTCAACAAGGGAGCCTCAACTGTATCATGAATATGTCTTGCTAGAAAGCGATTGGTTCTCCTCAATTGAGTTAGTAACCCACCACATTGAAAGATTTTGATGGGAGAACATATAAATCTTGTGGTATTCTAAACTCCTTGCAAGTAGAATTAGGAGGAAAAACTATATCCATATAAGTTGAAGTAATTGACATACCTCTTGATTATAATATTCTATTGGGTTCCACATGGGTTGATGCCATGGATGTTGTCATTTCGACCTATTTCCGTATGATCAACTTTCCTCACAAGGGTGGGACTGTGGCCATTGACTAACTCACCTTATTCACCTCTGATTCTCATGTTACCAGAAGTGTCCTGATTGTAGAGGAAACTCTACACTCTTATCAAAATTTCAAGGTTGGACAGTTGAAGGATTCCTTGGTCATGGGAACCTTTTCACTCCCTCTTCCTCCACTTCCCGACATCTCATCATCGGTTGCTTATATTAGTATGATATGATATTCTATTATCTCGATTGATCCATGGGTTGTACCAAATGAAACTAACATTCATAGTTTTTGTGACAGAATGTATCTTAGCCCTATTGAGCTTGATTACAAAGCCATTTATTCAGCTTGTGCAGATTATTCATTATATTCGATCAATTGGGTCGATCGATCATTGGTTTATGACACATCCTCTGATCGTTTCTCTCATACATTCTCTCTATATAAGAGGATCATGGAGACAATGATGCTAAATTATGCACCATGGTATGATCATCACTGTCGTACCTCCTTACCAGATTCCATTGAGGATAATAGTAGTGATGTACATCTACCCAATATCATTGAGTCTTTTACAAATTCTGTTTCTATTAACAACGTTAATTCCAAAAAGAATCTCTCGAATATCAAAGAGACGATACCTCTTGATATCTCTGTTAAATCAGGTATTATAAAAAATCTACACATTAGTGCATCTTGTTCTCCATCCGATATTAAGACCTATAAACCCCTATTTCAAGAGTTTCGAGATGTCTTTTCCTAGACCTCTGAGGAAATGCTAGGTATTGACCCAAATATAGTGGTGCGTCATATTGAAACATATCCTTATCCTAAACCAGTCTTATAGCTCCTCCATCTAATCCATCCCAAGAACGTTGAAACGATTAAGAGTGGAGTTGAAAAACTCCATGCTGGTTTTATCTACCCCATTTCTTTGACTGGTTGGGTTTCAAATATTGTCTTGTCATCAAGAAATAGGGGACAATGCATGTGTACATTGATTATTGGGATGAAATCATGTTTCACCAAAGAAAAATTACCCGACATCGTTCATTGGCCATATTGCTGATGACTTTTTTAGTTACAAAATCTATTCGTTCATGGACGGCTTCTTTGTATATAATCAAATCATCATTCTCCCAATCGATCAACCTAAAACAACACTTATTTTTCCCTGGGGTGCATTTTCCTACCAGAAACTCCCATTTGGTTTAAAGAATGTTGGGGCCACGTTTCAATGGGAAATGGATTACACTTTTCATGACATTAAACACATTGTGTAACCTTATTTGGATGATCTCCCTGCTCATTCTAGATATCGAGGTGACCATATGATGCATCTGAGGGTCATTTTCTTACGATGTAGACACTATACTATTCGACTGAATCCACACAAATGTTTGTTCTACATTAGTTTTGGTAGACTTCTTGGTTTTTTTGTTTCAAAACATGGAATTCATATTCATCCTCTAAAAGTACATGCAATCATTAATCTACATGAACCTTCTTCTCTTGTTCGGCTTCAAGGACTCCAATGGCTCCAATGGAAGGAAAACTTCATGTGAACATTCGTCCCTAATTAGTTGAGTTGACCAAAGGATTCACTCACCTTCTCAAGAATGGGGTTCCTTTCCATTAGGACAATGATGCTCAAATGACATTTGATGCCCTAAAATATGTACTAGTTTGGGCATCTCTCTTATATCCCCCTGATTAGCGGTGTGACTATTTCCTGTATGTTGTTTCTACCATTTCTAGTACAACAATGGTATTGTTACAAGAAGACGAGGTACGTGTTGATAAATCTAGGGCAACAAAGATTAGGTGATTTCTCTTAATTAGTAATTGCTTGTGAGGGCCTTTTACTGCATTAGATTAGGATCTTCTTGTTGTGTGTTCTTCTTTATCAAACAAATACTAATGCATGAACATAAATAGACAAGAGACACAGAATGTCATCTATTAGTGACGGCCAAAACTCTCACTCTTTGAGAGGAAAACCTGCACAAATTATTCTTATAGAGATTCC
Source organism: Pinus taeda (assembly GCA_000404065.3). Taxonomy (NCBI): domain Eukaryota; kingdom Viridiplantae; phylum Streptophyta; class Pinopsida; order Pinales; family Pinaceae; genus Pinus; species Pinus taeda. Next base: position 24,038 of record APFE030531693.1, on the reverse strand, counting down.
AATTAATGAATACCAAGACCAAGACCAAGACCCTTAGCTTATTAGTCACTCCAAGACCAAGACACTAGTTCTCTTGACTATCCTATGCTCTTTTCTTCTTCTTGACTCCTTTTTCGCTTCTACCTTCTTAGCACCAAGACATAGTTACCATCTAGACCTTGTCAGTGACATGTCACAAAGCTCTTATTTCTATGATGACATTGAGTCCTTATCAAGTCCTTCATACTATGATAGTACTAATCCTTTCTCGTGTGAAGGCATCGAAAAAAAGTTACAATGAGAGCTCCAAAACAAACTGTGAATAGTCTGAGATCATCTCCTATACTGAGATACTCACCAAACTATGATACCAACGAACTATGGTGGCACCAATACATATCACTGCAATGTCACCGAAATAATTTTCACTACAATCTGAGTTCCTATAACAAAATACTTGTCACTACCATCTATCTAAACATGACTCTTTACTTGTTATTGTAATGTTCATCTGAATCTTAGAGGGAAACCCTAACTCCTTGAATGTGAGACAACACCAAATCTATCTTTCCAATCATGTACCCTTATCGAGCTCCTTCATAAATCTTACTTCTACAATCTATTAGAGCTTGTTACTATAACTATTCGCCCAAATTCAAAGAGATATCCCAACTATTTTTTGTGGAAATGCGAAGAACCTACACTCATATATATAGTATTCTTCCCATGAATATAAGACGACAAGACCTCAATGAAGGGGCGTGTCTCTAATTATGTGGGCTGACATGTGTCATCTACTTCATCTTGAGGCTGACTTGAAGAGGAGAACTATTGCTTGTCTTTGGAGGGCTTCATGAGAATTCTATAGACTCATATACATTTGTTTCATACATGAAATTGAATGTTTAATGACAAATCTTGAAGGCTGTCAATGGGATCCAATAAAATATCTTTCTCATGAAACCCATGAAGCAAGCATTACAATAATAATTTTATCATTTACAAAAATCACAATTACATGCCATTATGAAGACCGAACCTAGTTACACTTTTCAACACTACCTCTTAGCTAGGGTGGTATTCATAATGGTACTTGGTCATTCTGAATCTAAATAATTTATCATAAGAAGAATCATATTGGTAACCCATCTATATAGCATCATATCAACCATCATTGTCACATAACAAGTCCTTGACTAACATCTCTATCTCTCCACAAGATCCAAGATTAATGCTGGTGAGACTAATGATTTATAGACACTCTCATCATTGTCTCTCCTAGAACATACCCAACCTAGGTTCTCATGGTGTATTCAATTAGGACTATTCTTATCTTGGATCCGTAATCCTAAGAAAATTGGTTCTCTACGACTACTCTTATCTTGGATTCCCAATCTCATTCTTAAGGAGTATCATATGCCAGATGATTACCCAATCTCCCATTTTGTCTTCCATGTGAAGATAAGAATGATGTGTCTATCTCTCCCTATTAATTATGGAGGACATATCTATTCCAATAAAGGAATGTACTCATTCCTATAGAAGGAATGTACCTAATCTCCCTCTTAGCTTAGGAATTTCCAAGTTTCTTCCAAGTAAGAAAATTTTTTCCAGGCTCTGTGATGCAAGGTAAATATTTCTAAAGATCTGTCCTGCTTCTGTACCATTTTCTTGCTTTCACAAGTCTGATACAACCTCCTCTGCATTCTTCTTTCTCCACTAAGAGAACTATATGCACTCCAATACAAACCATAAAAATGATATTATTAACCACATCTCGGCTACCCATCCATTCAAATTGGGGTCTCGCCTCAGATTTGCAACACCATCTAGCCATCATTGGCTACACAACAATTGATTCTCTCTAAAAACTAATCTCGATGTGTCGACATAATGCTAACGACCTCCGTCAATACCCAATGGGTCTTAAATCTCTAACCCTCTGACCATGAACCATCCACACCTGCGATGAGACTAAAAATAAATTAGCATATCCACAGGGAAATATAGTGACCGAGAGGATTTATCCATATAGAATAAAACACCACACAACTTGACAATCGCTTCTCCTGAAATTCCATAGATCTCACATAGAATTCATGCCTCTGCATTTACTGAATACTATATTGAGTAACTTGAATTACTTCAATGAAGGACCTTCTGCTAACAATGGTTTCTTGTTTTCAAGTCAATTTCTCTTCCAAGTGAGAAGTTTCAATGGTAGGATCGGATGCCAAGTCTCCGCCCTATGTTGGCTATAAGATGCACAAAATTATTCTCAAAATTGTAACACACAGTTAAAGCTATAGCCATTCATCACTAACATTTCACTTATCATTGTAACTAATCAACAAACACACACATTGACTGAAAATCAAATGAAAAGCAATCTCTTCCTATAGTTAATTAATAACAAAATATTTTACAGAGACTCACCACATGCTTGGCCTTTTCTCACACTCTCCCTTACTCAACCATCAATGCTCAGGTTTGGATTTTTGCCATACAAAGGCAATAACAAAATAATGAAATCCATTAATTAATATTTTTGTACATATATCCTTAATTGAAATCTCATCCATCTCCTTTGGCTAGATATAAATTGAATCGGCCACTTCATTCTACCCCCTCTAGACCTCTCTCATTGATCTCATCTCCTTATTTTTCTACTGCCAATTTGAGCTTATCCAGCTCTCACAACCAACTCTTAAAAACTTGTAATTAATTCCTAGACTAATGCAACAAATTCTATTTTAATAAAACTACCCTTATCTCTAACTTATGACTCATTCAACTATTAACTACAAACAACAACTACTCTTTCGAGTCATCCCATTTCTTCAGGGATATCATTAACTGACACCTAACAACTAAAAAGATTCCCTATCTACTCTTGCTAAGAAATAAACATTGTTTTACATGAAATTTTACAATGGCCCCTTCTTGGGTCAACGTCTAGACCTTTAGGTTTGACTAGATACTTCGAGCTTGATCTTTGAGAGCCAATGCTCCTACATCAGACTCCCAAAGTTGAAAACATTCATGATCTCCTGATCATGTGATTTCATATGCTGACAAAAACCTCCAAGCTCCCAAACATTTGTTTGTTGTTGTCCATAAGCTTCACGAACTTCATTTCTCTTTGGTTTTAACCTTCCAGACTTCCACACCTTATGTTGCAGTGCTTCACTGTCTTTACCTTCATCATTCTTCACCCTCAATTCAACTTTACAGTGGATTACTTACTTGGCTCTACTATAGCTTTTCTTAGGTACTCACATCAAATCCCATAGTTCATCCATGACCTCTTGCAGTTCAATCCTCTACTGATAACAAATATTTCTTTTATTATTCTGCCACTGCATCTCACTGCACGTTGTCCATTCATATTTAAATTGTTGATTACTTTCTTTAGCTTTTTCTCCTTTAGCTTCTACTATTGCTCTTGAGATTTCTCCAGATACTGTTGTAGACATTGCTGCCACCCAAAATTCTTGAATATCCTTGAAGATATCTCCCTCTACAACATCTACCTTCTACTCCTTGTTTGCAGAGTTACTTTTCAATGATTTAATGTTTTCATTCCACGGGTTAAGCACTATCATGGAATCATCCCTTTCCTCCTTCATTTGACCGTTCTCCTGTGCGAAACATTTTTTAATTTTTGCAACAATATCTTCATCACAACCTACAATAATACATCAATTATCAGAATTAAAAATATAAGGCCTCATTGCCTTTTCCTTCTTTGGCAACATCTCAATTTGATGTTCTGAGTTTTCCTCTAACTCCTTTGTTAGCACATCAGTATGCTGATTTAAATTCTCAAAAGAATTCATGAGACTGCCAGCTAGTTGCTCCTCCACATCATCCATTCCAAGGATGCCTCCTTGCTCTGGTTCACAATAGCGAACTTCTTCTTCTTCAACTTCCACTTGTTGCTTTATATTTTTATATTTACTACCTATCATCTTCATGACTGTATACTCATCCACCTTTTCTTATTTGTTATCCAGTACATCAGAATCAACCAATTCATTAGGCATAAATATTTCACCATGTTTTCTCTATTTTCCGACATTTTTGACAACATATTTTCCACATTTGTCATCCATGAAAACCTCTTCATTCTCATTCAACTCTGATTTTACAGTCTGGATACATATTCTTTGGTTTTCTAACATTTTCTCCAAAAGACTTAACTTATGCCACAAATCTTCCATCTCACTTAAAATTTCTCCCAAAAACTCTATAAAATCATCACTATCTTCTTTCTCACAAGTCCAATTTCTTGGTGACACTACTTCTTCAATCTTCATCAGAATAAAAGTATGATTCCCCATCTGTTTGACAACTTTAGATGTCTATCCAACAGTCTTTATTTGGCCACTCAAGAAAGCCAATTCCTCTTTTTCCTTACCAATAATAGGTTCCTCATCATAAGACATAACTGTCTCATCTCCATTGAAGGTACTTCCTTCACTAAGCAAGGAATTTATGAACTCCTTTTTTTGCGATAACTCAGGTTGATCTTCATCTGAAAGAAAATCATCGTCATACTTTGCTTGGCAACTTTCAACCTCACTCAAGATAGTTCCAAAGGATGGTTTATCTTCTACAATACTTGCAATCACACATAACTTGTCAGTTTTAAAACCATAAGACCTCATGATCTCATTTGATGACTCAATCATCAAGTCCTCCTGTTGTTCCAAGTCCTCTACATGACTCAAAAAAACTTCAATGGTCTTCTTCTTAGCCTCTTCAAGCCCTCCACTTTGTTGCTTGATATCCTTCTCTACTTCTTCTTGCTTTTGTCCATCATCATAAGCCAAAATTTCTTTTCTCTTAGCCCTTACAATATGATCAAAAGCATCACTTTTCCGTAACTACGTATGGAAATTTATATGAGACCTAGATATCCCATCTTCTTTCATAACAGAATTTAGATTCTACTTCTCTTCTTCCTCCTTGATGACAATGTCAGCAAATTGTCCTTCCTGACATTTTCCACTTATTCTGAGTAATTCTTCCTTCAGTCGAGCATTCATCATTTTCTTTTTCCTCCTCAGTATCGTATGCCACCTTATCTTTCTTCTCATATGAAAACCACACCCCTAGTCTTTCTCATTCCTCTGTAATAGTTCCATCAGTACGTCAAGATGGATTATTATCTCAACCTTCTCCCTCTCATATTCTTCATCAATCATCTACCTCCATATGCCATTTTCTTTGGCATATTCTTTCTTCATTTTGTGGCTGCTTACTGAACCTCTGCTATGAATTTCAGTAGTCATCTTCCTCCTCATATTCATGAGCTTCACACACTCACTATGAGTTGCACTAAGCCTTTGCAACAGCAAGTCCTCCTTGTTGCCACTTACCTCACCAAGCTTTCCTCTAGACTTGGTATTTTGGCAAGCACTGGTTCTCTTTCAAGAAACTCTTGAGCATTTGTCTTTGCTCCTTCCAGGCTCACATGCACAACTCATCTAAACTTGAGAACACAATTGTCCTCTTGTATTTTGATCACAAATGAAATACTAGGTTTTGGCCACACTCTCTCAGAAACCCTTACTGGCTTCCTTCATCATGGCTCTTAAGGCTATGATCTTCTTGCTGAGATGCTTCACCAATTATTGTTGCCTGCATATCAATGATATTTAAGACAAAGACCATTCCAAGCTTTCGAAATCTTGCTGTTGCCAAATTTCTATGGCCACTTTAAAATGTTTTTTCTCAACTTCCTTTTGAGAGCACTCTTATCCTCTTTGTCCAACCTTCAATCAGATTCTTCAGGTTCACTGCCACTTTTTTTTCCAGTCTTTCATTCACTTTGTTCTTTAGAATACATATAGCTTTACTTGTATGTCTATCTGCTATCAATATTTACTCTATCTTTTACCTAGAAAACTCAAACTAGAGTTAAATAAAACAATACTTGTATGATTTCACAAGCAGTGTCCATCCACTCTTCATGTTCGAGCGAATGTCTATTTTTCATCGCTGTGATTTCTTTATGCTTCTGCAATCTCTTCTTAGGAGTATCACTTACTCTCATCTTCTATCATGCATTCTACTTATCATATTCAAATAACCACATCTCATCCTCTGCATCGAAATTTCTCAAAAAGAAGTGAAACCACGGTGGAACTGATCTTGGCTACCCATCCATTCAAATTGGGGTCTCGCCTCAGATCTACAACACAATCCAACCATCACTAACTACACAGCAACTGATTCTATCGAGAAACTGATCTCGAGGTCTTGGCATAATGCCAACGACCTCCGTCAATACCCTATGGGTCTGAAATCTCTAACCCTATGACCACGAACCATCCACACCTGCGATAAGATAAAAATAAATTTGCATATCCATAGGGAAATATAGTGACCGAGAGGATTTCTCCATATTGAAGAAAACACCACACAACCTCACATTGAATGCTCGTCAAATTCCATAGATCTCACACATAATTCATGCCTTTGCATTTACCAAATACTATCTTGAGCAACTTGAATTTCTTCAATGCAGAATCTTCCTCCAACAATGGTTTCTTATTTTCAAACCAATCGCTCTTCCAAGTGAGAAGTTTCAATGGTAGGGTCAGATTCCAAGTCTCTTCGCTGTGTTGGCTATAACCCACACAAAATTATTCTCAAAATTGTAAGACAGAGTTAAATCTATAGTCATTCATCACTAACATTTCAGTTATCATTGTAATTGATGGAGAAACACACACATAGATTGAAAATAAAATGAAAAGCAGTCTCTTCCTACAATTAATTAATAACAAAACATTTTACAGAGACTCACCTAATTCTTGGCCTTTCCTCACACTGTCCCTTATTTAGCCATCAACGCTTAGGTTTGGATTATTGCCGTACTAAGGCAATAAAAAAATAATGAAATATATTAATTAATATTTCTGTGCATATATTGTTAATTGAAATTTCTTTCATCTCCTTTGGATAGATATAAATTGAATTGGCCACTTCATTTTGCCCCCTGTTAACACCCCAAGAAACTCACCTAGGTTGTATATCAGTGATGCTGAGGAACATTAAAAATTTAACAATTCTATTGGATGAAATGATGGATAAATGGAGGATGTGTAGCACCTTTAAGCCAGATAACCACTTCTACTATGATTGACCCCAGACATGGGTGAACACCCCCAGACTACAAGGCTTTTAACCACCAATTACTCACAGCTTAAGGCAAAGGTGAATATGAAGAAAACTAATCACCCCAGCGGATGCACAGGACCCTGTGATGGCCGACGGCAACTAGTAAAAGGTCTGTAAATCTGGATTCTAATACATAGACAGGATGACAGCTCTCTATGCATTACAACAACAGAAACCTGCGTATCTGTTCAGTTATGCATGCCAAATTCTAACACAGAGGTGGGATGACAGCCCCTTTAATGCTAACATTTACAGCAAATGAACGAATGCAAAACAGGCACATCCTGGAGCAAGAAGAAGAAATAGAAAGTGAGAAATTGACGGCAAAAGAAGCTTGTATTAATTGGAAATGAAGACCATACGCTGCAGGTTGCAAAGTAGTTACAGTCTCCAGAAGTTAGAAGGCTACAATAAGCTCCCATTCATCAAACACTCATCACCTGATTACATCTCGATTCTGAGTATATATAGTGTTACAATACAAAATATCTCTGTTAAACAATGCGTGGAGGAGCCCATAAATGGCCACCAACCATATTTACATTTAGGAATGGCCCTCTGATACAAATCTGACTGTGTTTTGAATAGATTTGTCCCTCTCTGGTGCTCTGCGGTCCTTTTTGGGCAAGTGGAATGAAATATGGGTGAAGCCCATAACCATTGAATGCTTTGACTGGATCTGTGGTATCCTAATTCCTCCTCGGCCATACTGCTGATTAACTGCAGCCGCTGAACATTGAAATGGCTCCATTATGACTGATAAATGTTGATCTGTTTGGGGCACGTCCTCTTTTGCTTGGCCATACTGCGAATTGAATGCAGTTGCCTGCTGCGCTGTACTACTCCATGCTTGCTTTGACCAGCTCCGCACCTCTGAGAAATCCTGCCTACTTTGCCACATTTTGAACATTAACAGTTATTGCATGCATCATTCCTCTATCGGGTTGCCTTTCGGGTCGCAATCGCACATGGTAGCCGGCCAATCCTCTGTTTGAAAATACATTGAAAAATGTTGCAAAACACTCGAAATTTGCCTTTGGCGAACTTGAAAACATATATATTTTGCTTCCCGGACCCCATCGGGTCCGGGCTTCATTCCTATCGGCACCCCCCCAAAGCTTCCTTTATATTTCCTCATATTTCGTTATATAACGAAAATGCGCCCAAAAATCATTGAAAAGGCATTAGCGCGGACTTGAAATTTTATGAAGCATCACTCATAATGATATCGGGTCCGACCCATCGGGTCGCATAAATGCCTTGTATAAAAGCTCCGCCCCTTTTAAAAGCACCGATAGCGATATCACCGCGGACCCAAAAATTTGTGAGAAATAATTTATAGCGCCATCGGGTCCGGCTTGTCGCATCGCACACATAACCATGCAAAAGGCCCTGCCCCCTTTGGAAATGCCGATGCGATATGCCGACGCGATATCGGCGATGTGATGTCGGTGACCGCATATCGCCAAGCACAAAGGCCCAAACCTCTTTTGTAAGTCCTCCATTGCCACCCGCCGATGCGATATCGACGATCGCTCATCGGTGAGGTCTCCTGAGTCGCTGCCACTGCCCGCTTGCTCCGACTACGGTATGCCGATGCAATCTGGATCGTCGATTGGCCAGATCCAATGGCTGATATGATTTCGAACCCTTAAGCCTATGATTTGAGATTTTTCATGATTTTAGAGTATTTGTGCCTCCCGATAGTGTATTTCTGCTTCTCCAAGGGCTTTCCTCTTGCAACTTCTTCAACCGGTAGGAAGATTTTAGCCAAAATTTGAAGAATTGAATATCAGAAATGGTTGGCTTGGCATGAACTTATGTGTGTTTACAGCCTTTGAGAGTGCCTGAATCCATTTTCCTATCCTTTTACATAACCGAGCTAACACTGGCTCCTTTTGGGGATGAGATCCTCCCTGTGAGGTCTCAAGAACCTGCAGATCAATGCCTTTTCCACAACAAATTAAATTAGCAAAACTCCCTAGTGCTCCATTGGGCATGGAGTCTACTATAGCTACACTAACAACCGATAAAAGCAAAATATTTACAGTCTTAAGGCCAAAGACCTTAAATGACATAGTTTTTCAAAAACTGCCCATTAATTGGGCCATCAAAAATTGTCTCCCCTTCCATACTTTTCAGTATGAAGGTATTGTTCCCTTGAATCTGTGAAATAATGAACGGGCCTGTCCAGAGAACATCGAATTTCCCATGATTGCCTTTCTTTTCTTTAAAAGCATCCCATTTCATGACCAAATCCCCAACCTGGAAATTGTTTCTTTTTGCCTTCTTGTCAAAGGCTTCCTTGACCTTTTGCTGATGTGCTGTAGCTTTTTCAACCAGCTGTTCTCGAATCTGATACAATTTTGTTAAATCAGTGATTCTATTTGCCATATCATATTCTTCATTCTGCGCTGTTTGGAGCAACTTTGCCACAGGGAGTGTAAGTTGAATTGGAAAAATGGCATCAATACCATATACCAGCTTGAAGGGAGAGCAGCCTGTAGATCTCTTGATAGTCACTCTGTTCGCCCAAAGTGCATATTTCAGCTTGGCATCCCAATTCTTTTTATTATCCTCTAACAGCTTCTTAATTATCCTAATCAGACTTTTATTATAGGATTCTGCTAAACCATTCCCTTGGGGGTAATAGGACGTGGAATGAACAAGTTTAATGCCCATCGAATCACACATTTCCACCAATTATTTTGCCCTGAATGCTGCTGCGTTATCTGTTATTAGTTTATGCGGGCAACCAAATCTGCTGAAAATATTTTCTGATAAGAATTTCATGACCACATTATGATCAGCCTTCCTTGTTGGGATTGCTTCAATCCATTTTGTGAAATAATCAGTGGCCACTAATATCCACCTGTGATGGCCACTGGAATGTGGGTTGATTTCACCAATAAAATCCAAGCCTCACTGCTGAAAAGGTCCTTTTGCAATTATTGGCTTTAGGGGCAGGGATTTCAACTGCTGCTTACCTTCAAATCTCTGGCACCTGTCACAAGATTTAACAAAAGCAAGAGCATTAGAAAATAAAGAGGGCCAATAATATCCGGCTTTGAGAATCTTTTGGGCCGTAGTTCTCCAATAATGATGTCCTCCACACATGTTGTCATGGAACTGCTGCATAACTACTATTGACTGTTCCTTGTCCAGACATCTTAAAAGCACTCCAGATGGATCCCTCCAATAAAGAAAACCATCATTGATGCAATATTTTGTTGCCTTGAGTTTTAAAGTTCTTGCTTGACTTTGAGAGAAATCTGAAGGGACTTCAAGCGTTAAGAGAAAATTGATTATTGCAGCATACCAACTACATGAAGCTAGGTTGTTGGGCACTAACTGCTCTTTCTTCGTTTCGGCTGTTTCATGCTCTTCTGTTTGACCATTTTCTGCTACGTTGAACAAGAAATCAATGTCCAAAGATCCGCAATTTTCCTCAGTGAACAATTTAGCAAGCCCTTGACCCCTTACCAGCTTGGTGGGCTTCAGCTCTATGTTGAATTCTATCATTTTTACAATCCATTTTTCTCTTTTTCCATCAACATCAGGCTGCGTTAATACATCCTTTATTGCAGCAGAAGGCACATATGCAACTATTTTGGAATGCAGGATGTATACTCGGAAAGCTTTCAAAGATTTGACAAGAGAATAAGCCTGCTTTTCAATAATATCGTACCTTAACTCAGCATCCCTTAAGTTCTTGCTGAAAAAGGCCACTGGATGCTCTTGAGCTGCTTCATCTTGCTGCAACAGAACAGCCGTGATTGTGTCCTTAGAGGCAAATGAGAACAGATGAAACTCCTTTCTATAGTCAGGGCTTATTAAAGTAGGAGCTTGAATAATAACCTTCTTAATGGAATCAAAAGATTTCCTTGCTACATCAGTCCATCTTACCTCTGCTCCCTTTTTTAACATGGAGGTTATGTGCTTAACCAGCTCAACAAAATTAGGAATGAACCTCCTTACAAAGTTGATTTTGCCCAGAAAAGATTGTATATCTTTCTTTGATCTAGGGAGAGCCAAGGCCTGAATTGATTTGACTCTTTCTGGGTCGATTTGAACACCTGCAACCGACACTACATGCCCCAACAGTTTGCCTTCTTCCAAAGCGAACTGGGATTTTTTGGGATTAAGTGAAATCCCAAACCTTCTGCACTTCAAAAACACCTTTCTTAAATGTTGTAGATGATCATGATGGCTGCCAGAATAAACAGTTATGTCATCAAGATATATCAGCACGAACTTATCCTTTTCACCCACAAAAGCAATATCCATAGCGCGCTGAAAGGTGGCTCCAGCATTCATGAGCCCAAATGGCATTTTTGCATACATGAATGTGCCCCAAGGTGTGGTAAATGTTGTCTTCTCTTGATCATCCGGATGCACAACGATTTGATTAAAGCCTGAAAATCCGTCTATAAAAGACATTACTTTGGCACCTGAGACTTGCTGCAACAAATGCTCCATTTTTGGCAGAGGATAATGGTCCTTTTTAGAGCACTTATTTAGATTCCCGAAATCAACACACAGTCTGATTTCTCCATTCTTCTTCCTCACGACAACCAAATTCACCACCCATTTAGAATATATGAGAGGCACTATTATCTTAGCGGCCAACAACTTTTTAATTTCTTTTTCCACCAAAGGAAGGAGCAACGGATTCATTGGTCTCAGCTTCTGTTTGAAAGGAATAGTGTCTTTTTCAAGCGGAATTTTATGCTGAATTACATTTTTCTCATATGTTTTCAGATCGTTGTACTCCCAAGCAAACACATCAGCGAACTGCCTCATTAACTTGCAATACTCTGCATTCTAATCAGCGGATAGATTAGCGGACAGATTAATAAATTTGGGCTGACCTGGGCTTCCTATATTATGCTTACCCACAGCAGCTTGGTCTTCTTTATAGGCAGCTTCGTAAGGCACATCATTGTGATCAAATAATCGCTCAAGAGGAATTAAACCCTTAGGAATGTGGTTGCTAGGAAGTTAGACTATGCTATTATTGCCAATCTTATTGTTAAACAGGAACTTGGGAGCTTCTAGCACAACATCATTATTTTGGTCAATTTGCATTTCAGAAAATTCATCAATGACTTGAAGAACCCTATTCAACTCATCATCATCATCAAAAACTTTCCAATGGTGGACATTATCAGGCACAGAGGGTCTATACTTCATTTGTACCTCATAAACTAGTTTGGGAGGAGATGGAGGCGTAAACAGACTAGCTGAGACAACAAGGGAGTCGGCAGGCTGATTTTGGGCTCTAGGAATATATGAAATGCAGAAAAAATCAAAGAACTCCTTGACTCTCCATACCTCATCTCTATAAGCTCTCAGCCTTAGATGCTTTGCTTGGAATGTTTTATTTACTTGCTGAATTATCAGATCAGCATCTCCAAATACCTTCAGCTTCTTTATTCCTCTGTCTTTGGCTGCCTGAAGGCCCAACAGTAGAGCTTCATACTCTGCTATGTTGTTTGTCACCTGAAACACCAGCTTTAGGGACAATTCAACTCTTTCTTGCCATGGGGATACTAGCACCACCCCTGCTCCTGCAGTCTCTTTGGTGCAAGCTCCATAAAAAAACATCTCCCAAATCTGTTCTTCTATATCATGCTCGGCCTGATCTGATTGTTTCCTGATCTACAATGAGGCCTTCTGAGATTCTTCTATTTGAAGAATGCATGCACCAAAATCAGTGTCCACTGCATATATGGGATGATTTGTAGGATTCTTCTCATCTCTAATGATATATGCCAGCTGTGCTTCTCTATATAATCTCCTGCTTTCTCCTCCAAACACTGGGACAGTTGCATAAGATAGATCATTCTGTAATGTCCCTCCTAGTCTCTTAATCCACCCTCTAGACAACAACATACCAAACTTCGGAGGGACATCGGCCACCACTATATCCATCATCATACTCTTCATAGGCAGCTGGGTTAAGGTAATGGTTAGATCCTTGATCAATCCAAGGCATTTTACCTTCCTTGAATCAAAAGAGAACAAATCATGATAGGGTCTAGTGATATCAAGGCCTAACTCTTCCATGACAGTTTTAGGCATTAGATTGTGACTGGCACCTGTGTCTAGCAGACAATTGTGGAGGATTTTATCATGGATAGTCAATGAAACATAGAAACATGGAGAACTATTATCAGCAGGTTCAATCATGGGACTAAGCACAATAGCAGGCTTATCATCTTGCAAGTTGACAGAGTCCATGGAGGTTTGTTTAGACTGCAGATCAAGGGCCTCAAGGATAGGTTTTCTGAATAATTCACTCTTGACCAACTCAGCCAGAGGCACAGCAACCTTCAATTTTTGAACTTATGATTCAAAACTGAAAGAAGAGAAAGGCTTATCAGTAGTTTTTACCTCTTGGATTGGAACTTTGAGGATGACCGGATCAGCTGCTGATCTTCTTTGCCTGGTATGCTTTGGAGCTACTTGGGCAGTAGCTTCTTGTGCAATTGTTTCTTTGGCATTATTTGCATTGGATCTTAGATTATATTTGCGCTGCTGTTCACCTGATTGCAGCACAACACCAGTGTCCCATCCTTGCTTGCTTTGCTCTTGCTGCAACGACTCTTCATATTCAGCCAATGTTAAAAATACAGCGCTACCTTTATCTTCCATGCAGTGAATTTCATCTTCCTCTTCTTCAAATTGTTCCCCCTCCATTACTTCATTTTGAAAAGGAGATTTAACCTTATGATCCTCTTTGGCTAGCTCACCTCTTTGCATGATTTGTAGCTGATCGTTTGTTTTTTTGAATGGGTTTTGACTTCTTGGAGCAAATGTGTTTTCCTGCCTTGTTTTGCATGAAGCCTGCTCTACTTTTAGCCTTGAAACTTCAGCAGCCAATGACTCTATCATCTTAGTCATTTTGTCTAATTTAGGCTCTGAAGTTGGAGCCTGAGAAGACGAAATCTCCCCTTTTGGCTTTCTCCTATCAATATGACTTTTCAACTTCTCTGCTCCCATAATATTTGATTCCACCTCGAGGGCTGCTTCCTGCATATCATTCAAAGTAGGGCATCTTCTTTCTCTCAAAAGTAAGCAGAAATCAGGGTCAAAAGCATTAGCATATGTAAGTTTGGCAGTGGTGGGGGTACGCTTTACCTCAGTTGGTATTTTACTATACATCTTATTAAATCTTTTATTGAAATCAAGCAAAGATTCACCCTTTTCTCTTTTCAAGTTTCCAAACTCAGTATGATAATATAATAGGTCCTTCTTATCTCCCCATTGCTTCAAAAATGCTTCATCTAATGCTTCAATATCTGTTATAGATCTCTGGGGTAATTCTCTAAACCACTTCCTAGCCTCTCCATCAAGGCTCTGCACGAAAACTCTCATCCATACGTCATTCTCACTGATATCTAAATTGTCAGCATAACTATAAAAAGCTTCAAGATGTTCTTCCACTGTCACTCCCTCTGTTCCAGTAAATTTGGGCATATATTTTTGATATTCTCCTGTAGGCATGCCATTTAAAGGTACAGGCAAGACCAATGGTCCATATCTAGCAGCAATGATCCTTTCAATCCTGGTAGGTGCTTGCTGTCCTACCATATTTGGAATATGTGGAAGAATACTAACAGATAGAGCAGCAGGAGATAATGTAATGGATGGGAAGGATATTGGGATGTTTTGAACAGTATGGGAAACTCTCTTTGGACTGAGATTCAAAGGAGAACTGACTGCAAAAGGGGTTGAACTGATCTCTAAAAGAATATCTTTGCTAACAGTGCTGGGCTCTAAAACTTCAAGCTGTGATTCTTGAGCTATAAACTCATCTTTCAGAGATAAATCAGAGTTTTTAGGCTTACCTGATCCTGATGCCCCTTTATTTGATGATTTCTTCGATTTAACAACTTTTTTAGGGTCAAGCAATGGTTCAGCTGGAAATTTCTGTGGATTTCTTCTAGGATGCCTCACAAACTGAGCCAGAACTTCAAAGTGGAGTTGCCAAAGGATGGTCTTCTCCCTATGGAGTCGCCAGACAGATGATTACAACCAAATTCTGTGTTCAAACCTTGTCTGTCATCAAAGCTTGAAACTATGTCGTTCCCCCAGGGAAGCTTGAGCTTCGATTCTCCTCTCCCCGGCAACAACGCCAATTAATGTTAACACCCCAAGAAACTCACCTAGGTTGTATATCAGTGGTTCTCAAGAACATTAAAAATTTAACAATTCTATCGGATGAAATGATGGATAAATGGAGGATGCGCAGCACCTTTAAGCCAGATAACCACTTCTACTATGATTGACCCCAGACATGGGTGAACACCCCTAGACTACAAGGCTTTTAACCACCAATTACTCACAGCTTAAGGCAAAGGTGAATATGAAGAAAGCTAATCACCCCAGCGGATGCACTGAGATGTAATCAACATAGAGTGCATCCGCTGGGATGAAAGCTAATCACCCCAGCGGATGCACTCTATGCATTAATCAGGCTGATGCTCTCTATGTTGATTTCCGTTACCATGGTTGCATATCTCACGATCTCTTCCTTCCCTTCTTCACACATTTCATTCCCAAGAGCTTCCAATAAGAGTTCCTCAATTGTAGTCAACCACCTCATACCTCATATGAGGACATATTATGTGATTTCATCTAGTGTGAAACATGCCTTCTGACATCCTTTCATAGGAGGAGATTCCTTTCCTTTGATCATGCTTCTCAAGACAGAGCAGTGATCTATGTTACCTGCAACCATACCACATGACGTTATCATATTGAATACAAGCATACATACCTCATTTACCGTTAGGTCATCTAGGATTCTTTTAGCAACTTCCATGATTGAAAAGAGCTTCAACCCCTTGATCTGCTTCATCTCTTATGCCATCATAATATCATCCAATGAATTCCACAAGTTGGAGTTCCTAATCAAGTTTTAGTTCACTCTTAGGTTAACTGTTGAGGAGTGTTCCAATATCAAAACTAATGCCTTTTGTTATTTTGTTGACTTTAAAAAAGATTTTGACATAGTTCCTTGGGATAAGCTATGTTGAAGACTTGAAGAGATAATGGTTCCTCTCTATTTGAGGGCTATTGTGATTTAGTTTTACGAGAGTCTTGTTGCCAATATTAATATTATTGAGAGTTGATTTAAATCAATTAAATGCAATATCAAAGTTAAGAAAGGATGTTCCCTATCTGCTACAATTTTGGGTATTTACATTAATAAGCTAGAAATGTGTTTGGAAGCTACATGATGTGATGGCCCCGAGCTCACTGGCATGGTCATTACTCTTCTCCTTTATGCATATGATCTCATTCTTCTATCCAGAAGCCATGATGATCTCGACAAGTAGCTTAAGATCCTTCATGATTGCTAGTCTAAGACGGATATGACTGTTAATATCGACAAACACTAAACTCATGATAATTAAATCTAAAAAGATCAACCATGATAATTTCCTCTATGATAAAAAAATACTTGGAGTAGGTTTCTTCATACAAATATTTAGGTATTAACATTCATCATGAGCTCAACTAGAATTATAACATTGAGAAAACGATTACGGAGGTCGGAAAGCTTATTATGAGCTTGAAAACAATTATAAGTTGATTGATCTTTGGATTTGGGGTAACATTATGTTCCTCTATGATACTCTCATCACCCATGTTAATTTATATGGCTATGAGGTTTGGGGTTGCAGTTCATCTAGAGAATCATGGAGGAAGATCGAGTTGATCCAAAAGAAAGTTATGACCCACAACTTCAAGATTCAAGTAAATGCTCCCTATCGTATCCTCTTGATTGAAGTTAGTCTTCCCCCCATTGAAATCATGGTTATGTTTAGGTATTTTATATATAAGAATAATATTCACAACATGGAATCCAAGCAGTTCCCAAAAGTTTCTTCTAACTCTAACCAAAACCCTCGCCTCTCACTCAAGCGAGGATGGCATAACGGTGCCTAGTCTTGGCTCGACTATTAGGGGATAAAGGAGGAGATAATCTTAGAGGATAATAATAATATTACAAATACTATTACCTCCAAATTTAAAGCTAATCTATTGGATGATAAGGAGATATAGTGAAAAAGGAAGCTAAGGTATTATAAGGAGGTGATCTACCCCACTTTTGCGAACCATAATTATCTTTTGGCCTTGACTAGTGCTAGAAAGAAAATGAATATTGGATAGATAAGAAATAATTCTCATGAGATTCGAAGTGAAGCGAAACATAATTACCCAAGTCGTACTCACACTACCAAAATATTTGCCACACTACCAACCTTCTTGACTTGTTAATTCAACAAAACTATAGTGATATAGGAACATTTCTTTCCCTTCTTTTTTATTATAAAATTAAAATATTAAAGAGTCACAATTGATCTCTTACTTTCTTAAAGTTTGATAGGCTACATTGGTCTTAGTGGATGTTAATTAGCATCATCATCATCATGATTTTTTAAATTGAAGGAATATTTTATTTATATTTTTGAAAAGAAAGGTGTCAACTACACTTTGAGCACAAATGAAATCACGTGGCATCACACATCACCTTCGTTTTGGGATTTAAAAAGCACCTCTCACACAACCATTAATTTGATTAAATTTTCAATTAAAAATAAATTTTAATTTTGTAACCATATATGAGTTGTATTTAATTAAAGTTTCAATTGAAAATAAAATTTTAATTTTATAATAATTTTATAATCTTTCGTTTTTAAGGATAAAATATGCGCACATACAACTAAAAAATACTTAATGTAGCCTTACATTGTAACTTTATTATTTTATTGTTATTCAAAAAGACTTCATGTAGACTTACATTGTAATTCTATTGCATCATTATTATATCTTCCGAGGTAGGTATATAGCGATCACTTATGCCGCTAGCTATATATTAATTGTGTTGACTTATTTTTAATATCATTTTTTTCGCCAAAGTTTTACTACAACTAAGCAATGTAGGTTGGGATGATAATGTTTAACCAAATTTTTCCTTTTGTTTGATTAGGCAACCAAATGAACATCTTATTGCAACTTTTCTGTCCATTAATTGGAATAATGCATTAATTTTACAACATATCCTAAGTTTTATTTTGAGCACCTTATTAACTTTACAACATATCCTAAGGTTATTTTTGGTAGCGTATTAGCTTCCTTTACAACATTCTTCCAACTTCTAAATACCATATACTAAGTTTCTATTTTTAGGCTAGTTGAACAATGTCCTAGAACACATTATTAACATGTGAGACATTTGCCAGCCTTCCCACACATTTGTTGTAAGGGTTTCCTACTAAAATCACACTTACTTATTAGGGTTATTGTTTTCAAACTTCATACTTGACTGTGCTCCCTATATTCACTTTTGGTCTCGGATCAACGAGCTTTTGTAGTCAATCTTCATGTGTGCACTCCCTTCTAGTACTTGATCATTATGTGCACTCTCTTTTTTCATGACAATCGATGGAGGATTCTTCGATAGCAGCAGGAGTAAGGAGCAAAGGTGGAGGATTATTTGACAACAAGAGTAAGGAGTAAACGTGGCACCTGCATCATAGTGCATCATATATCACTAGTTGGATTATTGATTATTACATTGTTGTTATACTCTTTATGATTCCTTCCAATAATGAAATCTGGAAAATGGTTTTCACATGTCTAGACTCAATTATTTTTTTCAATTTTCAACAAAACCTTCACAAAATCTTGTAATTAAAAATAAAACCCCATAAACAACAACTCAAATATTAGAACAATGAATTTATAAACCAAATTAGGCACTTTCCATTCTATAAAAGAAATGTGGCAAAAGAAATGTGGAAAAATAACTATGTACTTGGGGCAATTGCAAGTAAGAATAGGTGCCCAAGTGTCAATACCAATGGACTTTGTAAGTCCTTGCCTTCTTTCATCTACGTTTTGTAAGTATGCCAATGTATTCATTACTTATCACTATTGATGAAGTAAAGCAAAGCACATATACAACTTGACGCTGTCAGGGTAGGGGAAAATATCAATGAAGTATTTGGTTGTATAGAAAAAAATGTGTCTATCCACAAATGTTCTACAAATTGATAAAGGTTTTTCCCACATAGGTTTGACACCTACAAGTTCTGGTGTATAGACAAAACTTGGGTGACCCCTGCATTTTAGCCTTTGAAAGTGGAGGAAATTCCAACATGAAGATATTGGAAACTATAATTTTCCATTATATTCACCCTTTGTTTGTTTGATTCCACTTTTCATTTTCAGTTTGTTTGGCTTATATTGAGGTGTATTTCTTTATGGAGATCTACCACTCCAAGTGAGCATAGCTTTCACATATCAATTTGAGAGCTAGAAGAGATGGCTTATAGATTCAACACTCCCCTACAAATTGGGTAAGAAATCCAACAAATAAAATTGATAAATTGGTCCTTACTATTCCCAGCAAAATAACATTGATAAATTGTTCCTTACTATTTGTGGTTGACTGGTCATATTTTCCATGCATACTTCCTTTTCAACATCTCAAACAAACCCCTAAAAATTCTAAATCACGTGGGGAAGGACTATAAAATATTTGATCAATAATATATATGCATATCATCTGTGCATGAGGTCTTTTCAACACACCAAGGAATTCGAGAAAGTAACCAATGCACTAAACTCTTATTTTCAAGTATGGGGTAAAGTGTTCATATTTTATCTTTCCTATGTTCAAATATTTAGTTGAAGTGGATTGAAACTCTCTGGAATGCACTCAACTCTTATTTTCAAGTATGGGGTGAAGTGTTCATATTTTATCTTTCCTATGTTCAAATATTTAGTTGAAGTGGATTGAAACTTTCTGGGTATCTTATTCAGTTTTAGCTACCAATGCATATATAAAGATGGATCAAAAGTAAGCATGTGGATACATCTAGGAAGAGGACCATATTCCTTATTGGTGGATGACACATTGTGTTTTTATATATTGAAAATAAATTTGATATACTACTAATTAGCAAATTTGAGGCATATCTATGTATAATTTAGTTGCTTTGTCACATTATTAATTAGCAAATATGATGCATGTATATGTCTTTTCATATGGACATGCACAATAAACTGATGCACCATGACAACATATATTGTACTTTTGTATGCAAGATTGACACTCTCAAAAGTAATTTTCATTGATCATGCATCATTATCATCAACACCAATAATTTTCATTGTTCATGCATTATTATAATCAACACAATACATATTAGATTAGACATCCTTGGAAATTTTCTGCACGGATTGAATATTATGGAAAAATAACTTTACCAAGACACAAATTAAGATATAGGCTACCCATAATTTTAGTGTGCTCCTTAAGCTACTTCATTCACAAACTACTTCCATTCACAATTAAGAATATGAGACATTTTTGAACCGAGTCCTAATAGCATTACTAAAATATAATTAATCAAAAGTAGAAAAGTAGAAATATTATTTATAGAAAAATACAACATGGGAATTAATCAAAAATAGAAATATTATTTATAGAAAATACAACACGCTTCTCATTTTGGAGAAAAATGTCATTTTGGGAAATTTAAAATAAAAAATAATATTTATAAAAGGTATAACATGCTTCACACCATCGAATTTATAGTCCAGGATGTTGGAGAAAAATACTTCCACATCATCAATACAATCCAGTATGTCATTTTGAGAAAAAAAAAAGAAATATAATATATAAAAAATACAACATGCTTGTGCACCATCAAATTTACAATCCATGTACGAAAACTAAACGTCCAATTGATTGCACAGAAACATATATAGTAAGTCTACCTGATCCAATTGTTTTCACATAAGCAAATTTAGCAACTTCATTAAAACGTTGAGATGTTACCCTACGCAATCGTTCAATTCGTCTTGTAAGCAGGTATAATGTCTGCCATTGAGCCTTGTTATTATAATGGGATCAAAATTTTTTAGTTTAATTGGGACCTAAAGTTTTTTAGTTTAATTATGTGGTTGTATGTTTGACATTCATATTTTATGTTTTATATGGTTGAATATCATAGCTTTACATTGTAATTTTGTTCAATTGGGATCCTTTTTATCAGTTTAATTATGGGGTTAAGATCATACTGAGATGATCTATATTGCTAAACGAGGAAGCTCATAGGGCATATTTGACTTTTCAAAGCGATGATAAATCTTCCACATAAAGAAGCTAAACTGTGGAAGATCCCTTTCATGTCCATGTTTTGAGTTTCTTTTCCATTGTTTTAGGTGGATGCTGCAGCTGTCAAACACAGCGCGGTGCTTGCTATTCTATTGTTTTTTGTCGGTGCTCTTGGCAAGTAACGAGAAAGCGAACTGTTCTCGTGCAGGATTCCCCAAATCTTCTATGGCTAAGTTGAGTGAAATCTAAAACTCCATTCTGAAATCCATTCGATGTTGGATTTAGAGACGTCTAATTACAATAATTAGGTTGGACATGTGTGCATTATGATTATGATATCAAATATTGTCAGCAAGATTACATTTATGTAATGATTAAATATGCCAAATAATGTGAATATGCCAAATAATGTGATTAATTAAGTCATGGCATTAAACGTATTTAAATAAGGATTTGGATACAAATACATATAGAATAATGTTAATCAATTATAATTGTTAATGGACCGATTATATTGATTGAAATAATAGCAGTATATTTCTGACAGTAAATTTCGGCTGTCCGATTTTTTGACAGCTAAATTTCGGCTGCCCTAGGATTGGGACTGCTATAAAAGGGCTGAGTCTCCAAGGCTTGCAATCACTCAAGAAAATTGTCTGCTCCATTGAAGACTTGTTACTCTATCAAGGATAGCCAGAGAAAAGGATTGCAAGCTATTGGAAGGATTCAAGAGCCAACAACTCAAGTCAAGACCAGGAGCTTTAGAAGATGGAAAATAAGTTCCGTTGTGCATTATTTTCAATTTCTTACAAAGGAGTTGATCTTGGTTAGGGTTTAAAGTAATTAGGAAAACCCATAAATTAAATCCTACAATTGGTATCAGAGCGCCCTTATGTAAGAATCTATTTTGTGTAACTCTGGTTTTTGTCTTTTCTATAGCTTTATTATTTCTGGAATCATGATGGCAGTTGCCGTTTCTCGGTTATGTTCTCAGAAATCGCTTTATAGTCTCAGTAAAATGAAGGATTAATTGTGATTTCTTTTACTCCTTTATTTTAGATTTTTTTTTTAGACACGACTCATATCTTAATGCTGTGAGGTTAGAGATGCCAATATTTATTCTACATTAGCTATGTTTATTCGGGTTAGATGCCAATATTTGTTTTACTATAGCAATGCTAATTCATGGGATTAGAAAAGGGCAGATGCCGTCATTTATTCGGTCAAACAGAAGCATGCAAACTGTGAACACAAATGTATGCATGAGAATCCCCCGAATGTATGCATGAGAATATGTTTGTGGAATGTATGCACGAATTTTTACTGCTGGTTGTATTATGGGTGAATGACAAGCATATTATGCGTTAAAACTCAACACCAGGACACTTAATATGCAATTGCTGCAATATTTATAATGGCGTCTGTCTCATTTTTATGTTTGCGTCTGTCTCATTTCAAGCTGTGGTAATGGTGCTCTGTTTCATGTTAAACCTGGAAATGTCTGCAATGCTTTGAACAACTGCATTGAATACAAATGTTGAATAATTTCCTTAGAACCAATTAAACTGCATAACGCTGGTTTGATAACATTGCATAATGTTGCTTTGGAAGGCTATCAAGAATTCGTATCACTGAGTTTTAATTGGTGTTAATAATTGGTATCAATTCACGGAGTATGAACGTTGGTGTAAATATATGGAACAATGCTATAGAATATGAACCAGTATTAATATGTGAACGCTACTTTATTGGTATATTACTGATTTTAATATGTTATATATTATTGTTATATTATTGGAACGAGTTGGAAAAATATAGTTTTTTTTAAATGTTCCACAACTTACATGAAATGTTGTGAACGCATAACATAAAATGGTTTATGAAAGGCTGCATACCAATCTCACATACGCTTTTATGCAATAACGTTGCATACCCATCACAAGATCGTGTGAAATGCCTTTGTATCGCTGCAATCCAATATGAAGGAGGAAGGTTTAAGACAGTTCGAAGCAATTATGAAATTTGTTGAAAAAGATTATTTTACCATCTTACCAGACCTTAGAAGTAATTGTGAGTAATTATAGTAATTATAATTTAGGTTATAATAACTATAATTACTATAATTACTATATATATCATGCTATATTTAGGCTAATTATTAGGATTTAGATATTAATTAAAATTGGTATTAACACCAATTAAAGGGTATAATACTGAATTCTAAATTTATCACAATAATGCTAATTATGGCATAAAATTTCTATTAACGTTAATTATTGATATAATACTAAATTCAGATTTTATCACAATGATGCTAATCATGGCAACCATAAAATTATTTAGTATTCTCTAAATAAATTGTTTAGTATTCTCTAAATAAATTATTGAAGCATTTCTAAAAGGTAATGATTGTAGAAATTGCTAAAGTTTTACTAATTTTGGAATCTAACTAAAGGCGTTTTTAAGTATACATGTGTTGTTTTCGCATGAGTCAAGCATTGATGTTCGCAAACGAACCGCTCTCTGTAAGACAATTGCAAGGATGACTCATGACAAGTTGAATTGACGTGCTGGCAATGAACGTGGGTGTTAGCTTTCCCAAAGGAGGGTTGGCGCCTGCTAAGTTGTTTGGTGCATAAGGGTAGTGTATGAAAATTAGTTGCAACACACATGGAGTAGCGATGGTCGTTAGTTCATGGATATGTTAGTCTGACCCAAAGGAGAT
>APFE030531688.1:0-24100 GCA_000404065.3 Pinus taeda | reverse complement strand
AACTTTCCAGGTTGATAAATAACATCAGGACAAAACCATTCATACCAAACTTGATCAAAGACTTGACCTAGCTAGGCCTAGCCATGATAGTCATTTCATCAAACATATGGTAAACATGTAATCTACAAGTCATGAATGCATATCTGAACATAGGGCTCTGATACTTATCCCAGAATCACCAAGAAGGTCTAAGGTCTAATGCCCTCTCATAATATTTGCAATAAATTTTTTTTATCTCATGCATTCATTAACCATTCATCACTAATAAAAACATGTCAAGAGCCATACCTAGAACTTGTTATGGAACCATGTTTGTAACCAACATATAACCTAAATAATAACCATGATAGAACAACCATCAAAACCACATAATAACAAGTACAAGTACTCATGAATTATGATAGGAAAAGATCTTATATTAACATTTGCAAAAGCTAACCAAGTTAGGGACTTCCACATACCACGTGACCATAGATTGGGCTGAACCAAATCTTTCTTTCAGTTAGTCACCCCAGTGCCATATTCTAAGCATGAATGTGGGAGACAAAAACAATAAGGGCTTCCTAGAGATTAAACCACCTCCACCCTCATGCTCTCGTGATGCTGTCAAAATTGGTCAAGGGATCACATAGGCAAACCAATACATAAACAACTAGGGGTTCCCAGAGATCAATCCACCTCAACCCTTAGGCTACTGTGATCCCACCAAATCGGTCAAGTGATCACTAAGCCCAAAACAAGCTTGGATGCCTCATAATTTATTCACCAATATCTTGAGGAATTTTCCTATATCCACCCACTTGTCGAGGGATTCCTGGAGATTAAACCACC
Source organism: Pinus taeda (assembly GCA_000404065.3). Taxonomy (NCBI): domain Eukaryota; kingdom Viridiplantae; phylum Streptophyta; class Pinopsida; order Pinales; family Pinaceae; genus Pinus; species Pinus taeda. The sequence goes on along the minus strand of APFE030531688.1, from coordinate 23,269 downwards.
TCCACCCCCAACCCTTGGGATTTTTCTTGAGACCACCTCACCTGGTTCAAAAACCATTCAGGAATCCAATGCTTAACCAATTGAAAGAACCTCATCACACCATGGCTATTCGGAAATTGCAAGGCAAGGTTGAAACCACTATAACACCTAGAAAAACCCAAGCCATTGACAGCAAGAGAACCAAATACATGCATGCATGTACCATGAATTCACAAACTAGCTAGGAAATCACACATGCAAGCTATGATAAATTAGATAAAATCTTGCATAAAGACTGTCTCCCTTGCTATAATGATAAATGGTTCACTCGTAGATTATTTCTCAATCTCCATAGGACTAAGACAAGGTTGCACTTTGTCTCATCTATTCCTCATCATTATAGATGTCATGTCCATAAACCTTACTTGTGATCGTGATCACGGTCTCATATCTGGATGCAAAATCGTTGATAGGGTCCCCCTCTCCCATTTAATGTATGTGGACGACATGCTCACAATTGGAAAATCAAACCCTTAAAAAAAACCCATGTTATCTTCAACACCCCCTCTGATTTTAGACTCGCCTCCAGCCTTCTCATGAACCAATTAAAGTCCAATCTAATCTCCAGTGAGCCTGATGCGGATGAGATCAAGGAGATTTCCAATATCTTCTAGGTAAAATTCACTCACTTGGACAATTGTTTCACTTACTTGGTATTTTTCCTTAAACCAAATGGATACAAAAACAAGGACTGGGACTCACTTCTTGACAAAATTGGTAAGTGACTAAAACAGTGATCTCATGGATGGATCTCTTTGGTAGGGCATCTTATTCTTGTCAAGTATGTTCTGCACAACATTCTCATCTACTAGATGCACAGTTTCAAACTTCCCAAAGGAGTTGTCCATAATCTCAACGCCATTATCTCAAGTTTCATATGGGTTGGCACACAACTGAAACACAAATTTTGTTGAAGAATGTAACTAGGTTCGGTCATCATAATTGTATTTAAGTCATAATGAAATGTATTATCAAAAGAAAGAAAAGGGAATTATTATTATTATTATGACTTATTAAAGCATGGGTTTCATGTGTGGGCCATCATGTTTTAGGTCAAATTCCCCATTGAGGACTTCTAGGTTTCATATTAAGTCATTAGAGTCATTGTCCATTTAAAGAGACCCTTTTTGGATAGTTGAGTCATGTAAAAAGAATTATTATTGAGTAAAATATGTAATTTTTGACCTCCACACCAAGTCGAACCTTACCTAATCAAGTCAGCCTACATGAGGGTAAATCGAACTCCATAAAAGGGTATATATAGAGTGCATCTTGATTCATATGGAGGAGACAATCTCACAAGTTCAATATACAAGTAGAATAAGCAGAAAAAGTGTGATATTCCTAGAGAAGAAGAAGTATTGTTGGAAGGTCGAATTTTTGGGTCATCTCTCTTTCTCACGTGTGAATTTGTTGGGTTACTTCTAGAAAGTCGAAGTATTGCATCAAGATCGAACTTCTTTTGTTGTTGGGGAGATCGAAATTTTGTTGCTGCAAGATCAAAGTGCTAGGTTGAAGTTGTTGCTGGAAGGTCATCATCTGTAAAAGTAAGGAAGGCTAACTTGGTGATTGGAGGAAGTTTGTGTTTAGGTCGAGTCTTGGATCATCTTGTAAAACTAATAAAGGAAGAGTTGTTCACTGGGTTTTCCCCTAGATAGGGATTTTTCCTTGGCGATCCGCCTACATCTGGTGTCTTTGATCTTTGTGTTATGATTTGGGTAATTTCTTGATGAACTAAGTTAAAATAAGAACATAAGAAAGTTAATAAGAACATAAGAATATCACAAGTAATTATCAACATAAAGAAATATTTCTTCCTATTTGATTTTCCAACATGGTTTCATAGCTAAGGTGAAGAAGAAGGAAAAAGGTAGCCTGAATATCTATTGAAAGGAGAAGTTTTAAGAAGTTTGAATAAGGGTCATCAAAGAAAAGGATCATATAAGAATTTAAGCCTACTATCTTCAAGAACACTGTCTAACTTAATGAATGGAGAAAACAAATTAGAAGGAGCATCCAATTACAGGGCATGGGAAAAGAAGATAGATCTCATCCTCGAGAGAATAAAGTATTGGATCTAGTCAAAGGAAAAGTAAAGAAGCCTACAAATGAGTCAAGTGATGCAGAAAAGGAAATATTAGGAGAAACAGAGATATTGGCCATGACCCTAATGGTGAATGGAATAAAGGATAACCTCATCTCATATATATTCAACATAGATTCCGCTCAAGATATGTATGAGGCCTTATCCAAATTATTCACAATCAAGAATCTTGGTTAAATTTCAAGTCTTAAGAATGAACTAAGAACTATATATATGTCAAAGGAAGACATTGTGGCATCCTTCTTTGTAAGAATAACTAGAATCAGAGATGAACTCTAGGCAATAGTTGAGATAGTACCTAAAAAGGAGCTTGTAATCGCTGCACTTCTAGAATTACCAACATCTTGGAGTGCCTTTTCATCAGGTCTCAACAGTTGGAAGGAACATTCGAACAATTATGGAATGCATGTAGTCAAGAAGAAGTCATAATTTCATTAGTAAGAAACAAAGAGAATGAAGAAGAGAAAATTTTAATTTCCTATTCCGCTCATCACAAGAACAAAGGAACCTTCAAGAAATATAAAGGGCTTAGAAGGGAGGTAGACCTATCCAATATTGAATGCTACAATTTTCATAGGAAGGGTCACTATAGAAGCAATTATCCTCAGATTCCGAGAAATAAGAAGAGAGAAAGGGAACATGAAAATGTTGTTGATGAAGGACCACCAAAGAAGAACAAGATAGAAGAATCCAGAGTCAAAGACTTATTTTCTAAGGACTCTATCCCCTATATATCCTTCTACTCTAAAGTTTTGAAATTTTTTATTTGTACTTTGATTTTTAGTACTTATATGTTTAACATGCTTTGGAAAAACATTTTTGAATTGTTTGTTAAAGTTGTAGGTATCCCTCAAGATTGGATTAAGAGGGAGCCCTCACCATTTTTCCAAAGATAAGTATCTTACTTTTTTTATTATCTTTTTGGTTTTCCTTTTCCTATCTAAATGTGTTTGTATTAGATGTTAATAACATTTCTTTTCATATTTTCCTTGTCTAGGAAAATCTTGATGACATGCTTAAGGGCTATGGAGAAGAACTCACAAGACAAAGCATGATAGAAGTTCTATTGGAATTGATGTTCTATAAGGTTTTTCTAGAAAATAATTTAAAGGTATGTTTTAGACCATAATTCTTGTTCTCTTCGTGATAAAGGTATATTCATTCATTCTAATAAATTTGCTTACATTACTAACAAGTGTTACATCTATGACTTTTGAATTGTAAATATTCTTATTTGGGAGATTAATCATTAGATTGAATCTACCCTCATTAAAATCATCATATTTGTGGAACCATAAAAGGTTCTCTGTAAAACCCTAACCTAAGGGAATTTCAATGTGAAAAACCCTAGTCTACTTAGTGTTACTGATGAAATCTAGAAAATACTATTATTTTGATGTTTGGGGTTTTGTTAGTAATGCCATGTTTTGAGTCTTAGTATTGTTATGGAAACCCTATTCCTTTAGGGTTGTATATTCCTAGACCTTGAAGTTTTGGTAAATTAGGGTTTATGAACAAAACCCTTATATATCGAGAGTAAGCTCTTAGGAATAAAACCCTAGGTGTATGTTTGTCTGTTTGATCAAAACCCTAGCCTAATCAATTTCATTATATGTCTGACTTTAAATGTATTTATATTTGTGTCTTGGGTTTGTCCAATATATGTTATGATATGCTTGTGCATGATCATCATAGATAGATATATGTGCTAACTTAATTGTTGATTCTCATAGTATGTAAATTATAGGGTTTGTAACTAAATCCTAGTAGAAGTTTGACATTCTAGGATATGGTAATATGGTAATATTATTTCCATTATGATAAAGGGTTTACAACAAACTCTAATATAAGTTGGTCATTTAGTTGAAACCTTAGATTATGTTGTGATTGGTTTTGATTGTTGACATCTAGGCTTAGTGTGTCTAAGATATGAATTCTAAAATTGTTAGATGCATTGTAAGTGTTCTTGTTTGAATTGCTTCTAGAGTTTGCAATATATTATAGTAGAGTATGTCGTATCTCTGGAAGAAATATTGAGGCCCTAGATATAATGAGATTGGTATCTTGATTGAGTTACTGATGTGATCTAGGGTTTATAACCTAACCCGAAATTGTAGTTTAAAAGTATGTGTCTCTTGCTTATTGTGAACCTAACTAAGTTCAGGTATTTGATGTATAAAGTCTGATGCTTCCATTATGATTTTGATATGGTTATCTTCATAAATATGTATTTGGTTGTACTTGTTGTCTAAGTTGTGCAAGTACATAATCTTCAAGATGATGGTGGTGTTCGTTGGTAAAGTTGATTTGATTGATAAGCATGATGAAGAAAGTTATATGAATGATGATGATCAAGATGACTTTGATATGAAGGATGGAAGCCATGAAAGCTTCTCCGATGTTATGGAAAAGAAGTTGATCTCCCTAAGTTAAGAGCGAGTATAGATAAAATAAAGGGTATATCTCCCAAGTTGAGAGGGAGGACATGTTGTAGTCATGATGGACACCTTGATGAAGAAATTGGAGAATGTATATTGAGGTGTTGCTGAAAGAAGAAAAGAAGGATTTGGTTGTAGAATATTTTGTTGCATGTGAAGTAGGAAAGGAAGTTGTATGATTGAGGAAACCTTTATCAAGATTTGTTTGGGAAGCCTCTAAGTCCTATTGTGATAAATTGTGAAGCAGCATCAAGATGATTGAAAGCCCTGAAGGTTCGTGTTTACTTATGTGTAAGGTTGTTACCAATTCGGGTTGTGATTGTTCAGATATATCTCTCAAAGTTTTGGAAGCATGCTCGATGATACCGATCTATTTGATCGAGAGAGATTTGATGTGTTGAGGCATTGTGTATGCCTGAGAGGACATCTGTGCGGCCTGTGTGTTGATGTCTAGTTCCCGAAGAAAGGAGGGTGGCATTGGTCATAGAGCTTAGACCTTGCACTTCGTACCTAGTTCCTTGGGTTGATGGTTACCAAGTAAGCCTAATGGTAGCTAGAGAGGCTAAAAGCTTTAGTCCATCTTAGTCTCACCCGTATAGATTTCCCTGATCAAGAATCTAGTCTGTGGCACCGTGTGTTCCTAAACTCTTCATGGTTCTGTGTTTTGAGATCTTCCATGTACTTGGATATGTATGTATGAATACCTCCCTAGTTAAGAGGGAGTGTTGAAGAATGTAACTAGGTTCAGTCTTCATAATTGTATTGGAGTGATAATGAAATGTATTTATCAAAAGAAAGTTTAAGGAATTATTATTATCATTATTATTATTTTGATGTATTAAAGCATGGGTTTCATGCTTGGATCATCATGTCTTAGGTCAAATTCCCCATTGAGGACTTCTAGGTTTTATATTAAGTCATTAGAGTCATTGTCCAATTAAAGAGACCCTTCTTGGGCTTTTGAATCATGTAAAAAGAATTATTATTGAGTAAAATATGTAATTTTTCACCTCCACACCAAGTTGGCCCTTACTTGTCGGCCTACATGAGGGTAATTCAAAATTCAGAAAAGGGTATATATGGAGTGCAATTCGATTTGTTTGGAGGAGACAATGTCACAAGTTTGATATACAAGCAAAAAAAGTGAAAAATTCCTAGAGAAGAAGAAGTATTGCTGGAAGGTCGAATTTATGGGTCATCTCCCTCTCACATGTGTCAATTTGTTGGGTTGCTTCTAGAAGTTCTAAGTACTGCATTAGGATCAAAGTTCTTTTTCTGTTGGGTTGAAATTATGTTGTTGCAAGGTCGAAGTGTTAGGTCAAAGTTGTTGTTGGAAGGTCATCATCTACAGAAGTAAGGAAGGGTTGACTTGGTGATTGGAGGAAGTTCGTGTCTAGGTCAAAGAGTCTTGGATCATCTCGTGAAACTAATAAAGGAAGAGTTTTTGACTAGGTTTTCCCCTAGATAGGGGTTTTGCCTTGGTTGTCTGCCTACATCTATTGTCTTTGATCTTCATGTTATGGTTTTGGTAATTGCTTGATGAACTAAGTTACAAGAAGAACATAAGAATATCACAAGTAATTATCAACATAGAGAAGATCTTTTTGCCTTTCTGATTTTCCAACAAATTTCATCTTGCCAGTTTGGAGATGCTCAACCTTACAGTCAAATAAGACGGATGGGGACTCTTGGAAATTACCTCCTTTAACTTAGCACCGCTTCTTTAAAACTTTTGGAGAGCAATTTTTAATTCTGGTCTATGGAATTGAATTATCAAGTCAAAATACCTCCAGAACAAAGACCTCATCAGTTGGATTTGTGCTAGTGCTCTGAATCCTCGCAACTGCTCGATATCACGGCACAACCTCCTCCTCACCAAGCATTGGCTTTTTGGGAATCTGAAATGGGATGTTGGTTCAGGATCCACCCCAAAGATTGGATTGGACACCTCTCTAGCTTAGTAGGTCCACATATATTATCCCCTCCTCTTGCTAATTTTTTGCATAATCAATGTTTTTTTTGTGATACATGACACAGAGAATGAATATCTCTCCTCTCCTACAATTACACATTGGAAAGAGGAAGAAGAGGTCGATGGAGAAGAGGAAGAAGCAGCACTGGTTTGTGCCATTTGAATGAGAATTGCGATGAATGGATAGACAGGCTAATGAATGGATAAAATGGCAGACAGAAAATAATAAGTAGATGACTGAAGCAGGCAGATATTTCAAATTGAAGCAGGAAAATAGATCAGATCGCGGAGCTCATGAGGCTTCAGATTGCCTAGAACTAATCAGTGAGCGTAATTAGATTATTGAAGGGCAGGTGGGTGCACTAAAATGCCAAGACGCCTTGTAAATTTTGTGGAAATTATGCTTCACCAATAATTAAATATTCTAGCCCTGGAAATTTCGTAGATCTATCCCATCTAAACATAAAGGATTTATGGGCCCTCGTATATTGAACGGCATTGTCAAAGCCAATTTCTTGGAAATTATGTCTCGAGTTTTCCAGTGGTAGGAAATTTTGTGGAAATATGTCCAGAGGTTTCCAGTGCCAGGAAATCTCGTGGAAATTATGTCCAGAGGTCTGAATTACTATCAAAAGATCTATCAACCACTCTATAATTTCCATTGCTTGGGGCCCTCGCGGTGAACTAACAAATTGAAGAAATATTTCATGATGAATAATGATGAATATTCGTGGTTTTTGGGAAAAAAATGAATAATGATGAATTTTTATTGTATTGTGTTTATTGGAAAAGTTTTTCAAATTTTAAAATAATTATTATATTATTTAGTTTTCATAACTGGTGTTGCTTATGAGTTGTATTTTATCATATCCAAACATATCTCATACTCTTAGAAATAGAGCCAAGAGATATTCATAATTCCGGAGTGGTCCATAACTCTGAAAGTATATTGATTATGAAAACAAAATGTCACGGTGTAGGACAATAAAGCAGATTTAATTTAAGGAAATAGACGTTGTCCACTCTGGAATATTACCTCAGCAAAAACAATAGATTCCAATTTCCACCACATACGCACTGTAGAGTGGGGACATTGTCGGTTCTCTTAACCCTGGTTGGACATGGCCAACAACCATGGACCGTGGTTAGTTCTGAGTGCCGTGGAGTGACTGCAGGTGGGCACCTACATATATGTGCTTGGATGGTCAATAAGCAAAAGGCTAAATGTATTTAATGTTTTGTAGTACAAAAAAAGTTTTCAATGTGATAAGACAAGAAAACTTTCGGCATGATAGCAAAGTTATGACGGCCAACCAATGTAAGAGTCGATAAGTAAAATTTTCTTGGATGTGTCCTCTGCAACCCCATCAAACTATGTAATCAAAATCTTGGCTTATATAATATACTAGTATGAGTAGGCTCGGGGAGAGCATCTTCAGTTAGAGATTTGTTTGTATGGTAGAGGTCACAACTACTATTCTGTCATAGTAGATGGGTTTAGTAAGATGTATCATGTATGTGTTTATTTTGTATAAGAAGATGATATTTGGATGACAAAAAGTAAAAATATTTTTTTATTAGCATATCGAAGGTGCATTGTATTGTCAATATAATAGGTTCTTGGGTATATTTTAGATAGTACTGTGGGGAGATTGGGTATCAAACAAAAGTCTATTTAAAAATAAGTGTTGGCGGGTAGTGTAGTAAGAAATGCTTGTGAACGGTATCTTGGTTGAGGACTTCAAGAAAACTCTTAAGGATGTTGTTGCAAAGAGGAGTAGGTTGAGAAGGTGTTGGGAACCATGAATTGGAGGAGTTGAGAAGGAGAATTGAAGAACTAGAGAACAAACAAATTGGAGATGTTGGAGTTATATTAAACTCAAAATTAAAGGATGAGATGGAGGACTAACAAAATGTTGATGAAAGAGACTTAGTAAAGCATTTGATCTCATTATGAAGGATTGACGTAATGCAAGGGGGGAAGCTTTTTGCTACAATGACAATATGAAAGAAAATACTCTCATAGATTTTATGGGAGAACTTAAGTGATTCCATGAGTATAAGAATATCCAAGAGTCCAATATAGACTCTATTTTTTAATATTGAAGTTGAAAGGAGAAGATAAAAACTTGGAAGAAAATGGTGAGTAATAAGAATGAGAAGTTATTGCCTAATTATTATCAACAAAGTTTGTACAGACAAGTAAAAAGTTTGAAACAAAAATACCTATGTCTAGGCGTATATAAATGAATTCCTCAAACTATCACTCAGATTAGGACCTAATGAACTGGAGTATCAAAGTGTAGCAACTTATGTGAATAGATTGAAGTTTTATATTCAATGTGAGTACCCATTATTTCTAAAACATGAATTAAGCATATCAAATTGCTTTGAAGGTAGAGGAAAAGTTAAAATATCGGAAGTGGTAGTGGAATTACAGAGGAAATAATCTTAAAGGAAAAGGAAGAGTGAAGGTTGCAAGAGGACATTCTAGTAAAGCGAGCGAACCTAGAGTGTATAGTAGTCAAATTTCCAAGGAAGACAACCATGCGGTAAACATAAAGGGTTTGGAAGATGCAAAGGTAAGTATGTCATTACTTCCTATCAATGACATGGAGTAGAAGTGCACAAGGCATCTAAATGTCTAGAGATGCATATTCTAAGAAGAAGGAATGAGGTCAAGATTCATGTCATGCAGGCAGGTGAGGCATCAATTATGGGAGGCAATGTTGCAGTACTTCAACATGAAGAGGGTGGAAACCTTATGTTTAGAAGGGTGTTTCTCAAGCCTAAAAAGAAGAATATGAAGGAACCTAGATAGAGGAAGAATTTTTAAAACTAAATGAAAGGTTATAGTAAGTGCTACAATTTGATCATAGAGGGAGGGAGTACCGAAAATGTGATGTCCAAAAAGGTCATTGATAAGTTAAAATTAAATTATATCCCTCATCCAACTCCATATCAAATTTCATGGTTATAGAAGGATCAACAAATTACTCTAACATATCAATGTTGGTTGAGTTTCTAGATTTACAATTTTAGTGACCAACTATTAGTTGAAGTGGTGGAGATGGACACATGTCGTGTATTATTGAGAAGACCATGGTCGCTTGATAGAAGGTTCTCCATGATGCTATGGAAAATGCATATGAATTCAATAAGTATGGGCATTCTTACATGCTCGAGCTAATGGCAAAAGGGGACATAACTACAATACATAATAGTGATGATGGGTGTAGTGGTAGTAAAAATGGTAACGTAATGTTATACTTAGCCAAAGATTTTCTCAAGGAAAACAAGAAGGAAAACTTATGTTTGTCCATAATTCTAAAGAAGGTAAAGAGGATGAGAAAAAGTGTGAAGTGACAATGGATATCCAACAATTGTTGGAGGTGCTTATAGATATTTTCATGGTGATATACCAATAGAAATGCTTTCCATTAGAAATGTTTCACATGAGATTGATTCGATTCCAAGATCAATTCTACCTACTAAGGTTCCTTATTAAATGACTTGTAGAAAGTGGATAAGTAAATAGGTAGGTCCAATAATTACTTAACAAGGGGGCCAAGATGATGTAAACATTTTATTGGAAGGTAATGTGTTGGATATGGGATTCAACCTGCTCCATGCCAAGGTGGCCTACCGATGCATTGGAAACCTTCTTGGCATGTAAATTTAGGTCTTTGTGTCTCCCTTTGTAGACATTGTTGTGGACCCCCCCTCGCTCTCTCCAGTTTAGTTAGATATTCCACTCGATAAGCATCACAACCTCTTTCCAAAGTGTCGCCAGACTCACAATGACTGAAAATATGCTCTAGTTGGCTTGGGCCCCTCCAATAGTCAAAGCAACCACTTCAGTAGTTAAGGGGTCTCTGTTATAACACCATTTACCACTCTTGGTAGATCTGATGCTCTGGTTATGGCCTAGGGCAACCATTCCTTTCTAGACTTGGTCCAAAATCTAAAAAACAATATTTTATTTCCCATACACTACTTTTCCCTATGTTAAAAGTGTGTACATGTGGGTTAGTATATACCTAATCCACGCATATGTGTTAAAACACTTAAAATAATAAATCTCCTTAAATTTGGGATGATTTTACGGGTTTTACCTGTTACTCACCTACTACAGCCCGTGGCCCAACGATTTCCCAACTGAAAACTAATTTGGAGAAGTGTAAATAAACCTCCTTGGGAAGGCCTAAAGGAGGAGGAGAGATGAGATATTGATATTATAGTTGATTGATCCCTGATCGAGTTTGAACAAATCCATGTGCCTCCTATACTCCCCAAGCTTTAGGAAACTCTTGTTTCCTCTTTTGATATATCCTTCATCCCTCTTATGATATCCTTGTGTATATTGATGGAGGAAGATTGCTGAGGCCAAGAAAAGATAGATCTGGAGGGCCGTTCCACTTGGAGATGGAGGAAGACTCAGGTTGTAGTTTTCTACCTTTCATTTAGCTTACATCAATAAATAAATGATGTTTTGTTCCTAATATTTATCATGTTTATGCATTGATCCATGTTGTGATTTGTTTATAAATATTATATTAATGCGTAATTGTTCATTTGCTTATATGATCTAACATATATATGATGAACATGCTTTCCATTATCGCTGTTGTATATGCTTTTCTTGGATAATTTATAGGTTTCAAAGGCATCAGAAGAAGCAGAGGGTTTGAACCCTGTGGGATCTACCCAAATGTAGGACCTCCAAGTAAGGACACTTCTTCCCAGTTCAGTAGTTAAAGCATTTAAATTGTTTGTTTGTGCATTTCTTGCTGCTGTATGCCCTTCGCTCAGTTGGGGTTTTCAACCCAAGACCCTTCGATGTTCCCACCCGCAACAGAATTGATGACTCCACTGGGGAAAGAAATCTTGTTTTTCGTAGTTTGGGTTGTTCATTCTTGATTAGGGTTTGTTATCTTGATTGCTTGTTTTTTATAGTGTCTTTGACTTATTAGCTTCCCACACATCAAGTCTGATCTTCTGGATGAGGCCTTGATTTGTTGTTTTTCTTAATTGAGTCTTTTATATGTGATTTTCTTGGAGTACAATAGCGTATACATGCTAGTTTCCTCACGCGGACTCACGTATACGTGAATTTCCTGTGTTTGAAATGTGTGTGCATGCCTCTATGTCTTTACACAATTGAGTATACATAATTTTGGATTGTTTTTTCAAAATATTATTCTCAGTTAGGTCTGTTGCTTGGTGACTTTTGCTATTTTTTGGTCATCCACTATCTGTAGAACTCAGTTCTCTTACAAATTTTCGATTTTGAATCTTCTTCTCAGTGAAAATCCTAGTTGGCCTAGGATTGCTTTTTTATTAGGGTTTTGTCTTGGGTCTTGGGTTCAAGGCTTATGTCTAAAGTTCTTGGATGTTATGTTTTTCCATAACAAGAAATTGGTTTTGATTTCGTGTATAACCCATATTTCAATTTTCTTTGTTTGGCTTTCCCTTTTGGTTGACCTTGTGGTTTTTCATGCCTTTTTGAGTGTCTCTTTGGCAATCTTGAGAGTTTTTTTTTTGACATTTTGTCGGTTTGCTGAAGTCTTTTTCTACTATTCAAATTAGTTTGTACGAGTTTGTAGTCCTTCTTGTTTCAAGTTTCATTTATTAATGAGTTTTGTAACTTGCAAAGTGTAAGGACTCCTTGTTCTTGTTTCTTGATCTTTGGAATTTAGTAGTTCTTTTTGTGACCTCAAAAATTTCTTTAGTTTCCTTAAAAGAAAAAGACAAAAACATAGCTTTTGTCTTTCTTTTTGTTTCCAAGCTTTTGGTTTTTTGGTTTCTTTTGGTTTTGTTTTTGAGCAATTGTGATTTTTTTCCAATTTGTTTGCTTGGTTTTGAGGGAAATTTGTTTTTAAATTTTTGCCCTCTTCATTGTCAAGTTGGCTTATTGACCTTATAAAGAAGAACTTTTTCTTATAGTGTGAGTAGTCATAGGATCTTGCATCATCATTTAAATTTGCAGTAGGTTAGTTTGGATCATAAGCATTCTTAGTCTTTTTAGGAAGGTTCTTTATGATGGTATGGAAAATACATATGAATTCGACAAGTATTATTGGGTGGGGTCCCCTGGGTAAGTGTTGGGGTTAAGATAACCTAAGTTTTGGTACAGTTTGTGTAAATAATGTAAAGTCTCTGCAATTTGTGGATGTGGAGTGTGTATATGAATAGCACTCAGTTTTATGTAAAGTTTGAGTCAGTTTTGAGATTTACCCGTGGTCCACAGACCATGACATTGTATGAGAAAGGCTATAAATAAGTGTGTCTAAGAGATTCTAAGGCAATAATAAGAGGAAGAAGTATGAAACAGTGATAGTGAAAAGAAGTGGGCAAGATAGGAGAAGAAAGGCTTTGCAGATGAGTGTGCAGAGGCCTGGGTAGAGTCCGCAGCTGAGTGCGTGGACCCCTACAGTTGTGTGCGTAGGGTAGTTTTGAGGCTGTAACCTTGCATTGAAGATCAATAAAGATAGTTTCCGAAGAATTATTTCATATTTCTATTTATTTCTGTTAATGTTATATGTTGTTGATGAGTCATGTGTTTTATGGAATATTGATGGAATGTTACGCGGTTCTCTTTAATAAATGTTAATGATGTACGCAATGCATGTATAAGTACTTTTGCGAAGACTCTGATGATTTCTCTAATGCATTTATTTATGCTTCCTATGGAGATCATACATAACATAGATTCCATCATCACCAAATGTTTGTGGGTTTCTCACATTAAGATGAGGAAATTTCACCTGGTTCATATGTCAATAATAGCTCGTACGATGGAGGAAGGAGGTTGGGGCATTTTGGATACAAAATTTTTTAATAGGTATTTTGTAATAACCCTAATTACATTTTCCTTCTTATTGTAAATTAAAAAAACTAAACATGGGTTGAGTCAAAGGGACACTATTTCCAGGGCTATGAAGGATATGTTGTTTGGGATAGATGGTAGGTAAGGCGCTAGGAACTATGTGGCATTCAGCTGATTGGAAAGCAAGAGATTACAAGGCTAACAAAAAAAAAATGGAAACAAGGAACTGGGTGGATCAATTTGATTGGATTACAAGATTTGGGCCAGATTAGACACTAACTACCAGGAGGTTGAGTTTGAAGAATGGATAGTTTACTAAGTGGAGAGGTCGATTTATGGGAGGAGGAGGGATGTTATCCTAGAGGTTAAGTTGGCATCACTTGGGGATTCAATTGAATATTGATTCTTGTACCCACTTGGAGGCAGCGCAGAGGAACCCTAGTTGTTAGGCATCATTCTTGGGATTTCTAGTCCAACTGGAAGCATCATTTTATTGCGGGAGCGGTCCTGATCTCTAGCCCTCGAATATGGCTCGGGGGTGACCATTGCATAAGGAAACTGGTTGCAGTTGTCTATGGTTGGAAGGAGAACCATTGTCCCTGATTCAATGGTTATTTTCATTGAGATAAGTTTTCCTCTCACGTTAGCTTACTCAATTATTCATACCTATTTAAAATAGGGTTGTTGATCAATGTTAATGGAAGGTCCCAAACATGTTGTGTATATTTATGCATTGAACTATATGTATAGAAAATGCAAACTATATTCCATTTTTATATTCTAGTAAGTAATGAGTTGCATATATATGTACTATCTAGACTGGAAAGTTTTCTGCACATTTTAGCCATGATGGGTTATTTGTCAAATATAGAAAAACGAGTTAAATTATTTGTGGAAGAGTGACTTGTGTTGATGTGAGTATTTTAAATATCCTGTGTTGAAGTAATAATGGTGTGTGGATCTATCCATATTAAGATGGAGTTAAAGATTAAAAAAATGAATCTCAACTCCTTAGAGCTCTGTAAGGTGGGCTTCTCACAACCTGTGATGGCATACATGCCATGAATAATGGAAAATACTAGAGGCCATACTCATTTATTAGTTTTCTTGTCTGCATATTTTGATATATTCATTATCTATAGAGATTGAATTGGTTTAATTGATATATATATCCCTTAAGATGTAAGGAATTCCAACAAATTGAATCATTCATTCTTAATAGTGAACCCTGAGGATACCTGTATCCTTTGATTCTTACTTCAATGTTGTCTAGCACCAAATCCCCATAGAAAATTATAAGTAAAGCTAGTAAACTGAATAATTCTTATTTAAAAGTAGAGGCTTACACCATATCTTTAATATTTGTGCCATAAGCATTGGCGATGAACACTATATTCACCTACATCCAAGTATTTCCAAAGTGCATTGGCCAAATGCTTAAAAACAATACATCAATAACAACGTGTGGTTTGTGAACGTGAAATTTTCAGCTTCCTATTTGTGTTGGACTATCACTAGTAGCTAGCTTGAGAAATATATAGTTTAAGGATAGGAGAGGAATATCTAGTCTTTCTCCAAGAAGTCAATGTATCACAACGACTATTTCTAACCTCAATTTAGCAATTAATCATGTATTATTCTACAGTTTCTACTAGGTTCTTTGTATTAGGCACAAGTTCCCTCACTTGGAGAATTCCATTCTATAGTGCATCACATTATAGGGGAGCATAGTGTATTATCACACCATATGTGCCCATTAAGATACAATGCTATGAAATGAATCATCACCATCACAAAAATTCGCATAATATATCAGTGCTAGTTACAGACTACAGTCATTGCCACTACATAGCTGGTAGTAGGTTATAATGTACATGATGACTCTACTGACTACATCATAACTCCACATGCACACAGTGTCTATCCTTAGTGTCTCCAAACTCCTTCCCCCAATTTACTTGTGTTTCTTGGCCCTTTGCATGCATTTTTCTTTGTAAGTGTTGATGCTCTGATTTAGAAGTTAGAGTACTTTTGCAGGACATCCTAAGGATTTTCTTACTTTGATGAGCATTCTAATTCATTGTAAACTTTCCATCATTGACAGAATGATGCATAATTTTCTTTAGAGAAGCATTGACCTAAACTTTGAAACCAATGTTAAGGACTCATTCCTATATCAGGAGAACCCAAGACAATGAAAACCCACTATATAGAAATTGTTTTTTTTTGCAGGCTTAGTCTACCATTAGGGGATGTGACCCTTATGTATTTCATTTGTTCCAAAACTGAGTCTCTCACTATTAGGGAATGAGTATTGACTCATTACAAACCAACTTAGAGAGTTCTAATTTATATGGTTAGGGTGATTTATAGCCATCTCTACTTCAGAAGTTGCAGTAGCTTGTTGGTCACTCTACATTGAAAGCCCACAAACATGTGATGCCTATCTTTAGAATTTCCAAGTCTCCCTGAAAGATAAGAAAACATGAAATTTTTTAGGGTACTTTCTTCTCCCTAGTTGTAATTTTACTGTTACTCATGTAACCCTTATGCCTCCCCAGAAGCATATATACACAAATTTAAGAGTTTGCATAAAAGGCATGTATTTACAAGATTCAAATTCTTACCTAATGGAAAGATTGATGTGCTCAGAATGAGCCATTTACTTCTTACGACATAAAGGCTTCTAGCCAATTTCCCCATTTGACATTGTAATACTTAATTTCCACCAATGGGCCATTGATGGTTTATAAAACATATCAACTTTTAGAAAATTGTGATTTCTTAAGATTTGAACTAGTAATATAACTAGTTCAACCTAGATGCAAGGGAATGATGGATGTCTACTACATACAATACATCAATATTGTTTTGAGAAGACAATGGTTTGTTCCTTGTTGCCTAGGATGGTTATAGACAATGAAAATCAAAAGAACTGTTTTTTTCATCCTCTAGTTGAAAAAAATTCAATTCCCTACTTTGGAACATCCAAATCCTTATGGTATTACATGGTTCAAAGAAGCAAGACACTCTACCTTTGTGTGACTCAAATGTTTTGTTACTTTTGTTGTCGATTCATTAATGGATTGTGTGGATTGTGACTCCACACTGATTGATTATTGTGACTTACTCCTTGGTAATCTTACAAGTATTCTAAGAACACATTTTATTATGGTTTTCAAAAGATTAATGCAATATATAAATATATATGACAACATATGGAAATTGACTTCTTTGGTTATTTCAAATTCATCTACTAAATTGGAACTTTCAGGAAGAATCATTGTTAATTAGGTTAATTTGTATAATTCTATGGTTCTTTGTGGTTTGAAAAGTGGAAGAAGACAATGTCATCAATATTTTTATTGCTACGAAATCCCTTCTAGATCCACGTGTAGATTTTTTTGAAGAATCTAAGGGGATTCTACCTATGCGGGCATTTCATCATTCTATTTTGTTCCATGATCTACCCAATCAACTTCCTTATAATGCTATTGTTATTGGTAGTGAAAAAACCAAAAAGAAGATTAAGAATTTACTTGAAGAAGGTAATATTTTCCCCAACTCTTCCCCTCATGGTTCTCTTATGTTTATTATACCCGAGAACAAATAGGGTGAATGGTGGTTTTTTATAGACTACAGGGCACTAAATATAGTAATTGTGAATAACTATTTTTCTCTTTGCATGATAAAAAATCTACTAGATCAAAGTTGGGGTAATTGTTTCATTATAAAGATTGACTTGGCATTGGGCTATCTCTGGAGTCATGTTGGACCTCAAGACACCTGGAAGACTACTTTCAAACCCAAGTTAGGATTTTTAAGTGGTTGGTGATTTCTTTTGGCTTACCAAAACTCATTCTACTTTCCAAAGCATTATCATTGATGTTTTAGGACTCATTTAAGTACTTTGTGGAAATCTATATAGTTGGCATTTTTATTTAAAACAAAACTTGGGAAGACCATATGCGACATGTACTGGTAATGTTGGATTTTTCTTTGTTAAAAGATGTTGTAAGCTAAGATTAAGGAATTATTGTTTGACTAAACCTTGTATGTAGGCTTCATCATAAACGAGAATGGAGTTCATGCAAATCTAGGTAAAATTAAGGTGATCAATGATTGGCCATGTCCTAGTACATTTGAATAGTTGAAGAACTTCTTAGGTAGTGAAATTTTCTACAGGAAGTTAATGTACCATTTCTTTCATATACCCTGCCCTCTACATCAACTTACTAAGAAGAATAAATTCGCATGGGAACCATGACATGAAACTATATTTTAGAAGTCAGATGCTCTATAGTGCCAATTATGGTTGTTCTCTACTTGTAAATTTTTTTTTATGTAGAGACAAAAACTTCACATTATATAGGTGCATATCGTTTGCAGGGAAGGCATCTTATAGCTTATTGTTCATAGAATTGTGTCACTATATAGAATAAATCACAACACTATTAACAAAGAGTTTTATGCATTTATTAATATTTGACAGAGAGATTTGTGTGGATGATTTTCCATTTGTGTTTGTAGGAAAGTTTGGGATGTTGACCAAACTATCCACCCTGTGTACACCTAGGACTTAGTTAATTAAATATGGAAAACACATCTTATTAAGTAATGTGATTTCCTCTTTATCCTAGTATTGACAAAGTATCATCGCTTTTTTGTAGAATCTCCATATCTGTATGATTAGCCACTCACAGTTGATGTCAAATGGTGTGCCTTGTTTGAATGTTATATTACGAAGATGGCTATGACAAGAGTAGTTTTAGGTCAAATAGATGCATAGTTACCAAGGCAACTAGCTTACTTAAGGCTGAAAAAACTTATGTGAAGCTGGTATAAACCCTAACCTAACCCTAAAACATAAAATAAGAATTGAATTTTGGTTTTAGGGAGAAATATAATTCCTACTATATGTTTTGGGCATATGATTTCAACCAAAGACCCACTTGTGAGGATGTGAGCAACTCTAGGTTTGTTTATAGACAATGATATTCAAAAGGACCTTTTCTCTCATCCTCTAGTTGAAAAAAATTCAATTCCCTACTTTTAAACATCCATATCCTTATGGTATTGTATGGTTAAAAGAATAAAGACACTCTACCTTTGCTTGACTCAAATGTTTAGTTACTTTTGTTATCGAGTCACCAATGGATTTTGTGGATTGTGACCCCACACCAACTGATTATTATGACCTACTCCTTGGTAATCTTACTTGTATTCTAAGAAAACATTTTATTATGGTTTAGAAAAGATCAATATGATATATAAAAAAGGATGACACCATATTGAAAATCACTTCTTTGGTTAGTTCAGATTTGTCTACTAAACTGGAACTTTCAGGAAGAACCATTATTAATTAGGTTAATTTGTATAAGTATATTGTGCTTTGTGATTTGAAAAGTGAAAGTAGACAATGTCATCAATATTCCTAAGCTACAAAATCCCTCCTAGATCCACATGTAGATGTTTTTACAGAATATAAGTGGATTTCACGTGTTGACCAATCAATTGTCAAATACCCCATGAGTAGAGTACATTTTAGAGTTTTCCATCATTTCAGATCAGTCAGAATTTTCAGACTTCATTATTTTTATGCAGCATTTGGTCATCATGTTGTAAGCCAAATTTTGCATCCCTCTAAGGATGATGTAAAAAATTATCTTAGTATGATGAATATAAAGCCATGTAACACATCTAGATAACTTAAGATTTTTTGCTAGAGTGTTTTCTCTCTAGGGAGTTTCTTTCCTTAGCTAATTATCTGTGTTTCTTAACACTAAATAATTGGTTAAGTTTTTCTCCCACACATCCCCCAAAGCTAGAGTGAGGCTTGATGGTAAACTCTTAGGAGAGTCCTAGTGTATAGATTCAATGTAAAATGTCATACTAGATCTATAAAGTTTCACAGAATTTGGTTATGTCTAGAGGTCAAATTTTAATTGTTAAAATTCCTCTTATGAATGGATTTTTTATGTAATGTTTGATGTAAAGATGCAAGAAAGTGATATCTTTAGAAGTTGTAGGGGGTATGGGTACTTAAAATTATACCTCAACACCTCAAATTCTATCTAGACACTTTTTGAGTGTGGAAAAATATGTTTAAACCCCTCTAGAGTCATACTTTTTATTTTCCAACAAAAAATGGAAAAATAATTAGCCGGAAATTGTTGAGAAAAATAAAATTGTCTGCAAGTGAAAAAAAAAAAAAAAATGGAAGAGGACTTTCCCGAGAAAGGAATCAAGTAAAAATTTATGGAATCTCCACAAATCAAGCAAGGAAAAGTCCCACAAGAAATTTGCTGAATTAATTTCCAAGAAAAATCATTTTTTTAATAAGATGGTCCAAGTTGGTTAAGTTGAATGAGAAATTTTCGAGGAGAAAATTTAGAAAAAATATTTTTTGGACTGAGATCAAATTTTTGGTCAATCGAACACCATCTTCACGGGAAAATGAACTACATTCTCAAGATCAGCGCGGGCAACCAAGGGATGAGATTAATTAGGCATGGATCAAGCCTTCAACCGGTCGTTTTCTTCTGGGATCAAGTAAGATTTGTACAATTCGTTGGGCCTATTCGTTTTCACTTGGAGAGGTATCTAATCTCTCATTTTTTCTATAAATTGAGCTCAAAACTCCCCATTTTAACATAATCATAAATCTAGTTCTTGGCTACTAAAGCTTTGCTACAATATTGTATTGGAAATTAGTTTTTGTGGGTTAGTTCATGTTGGTGTTCCTCTTGTATCTTCTATGGTAAATTCTTTATGATTTCTTTTCTTAATGCTCTATTGGTTTTAAATTTACATTATTGCTATTTCACTAGCTAGTTTGTGGATTTACTATTTGGACAGGTATCTTGCATTAGTCTTTGAGTTTAGAGAATCATTTTTAAATTAATCGATCTAGTAGATATCTCTAGATATTTTGTTTCATTGTGTTATCTAATTCTTTATTATCTAACAATTTTATCTGAAGTGTGTAGAGATCATTTTATTATTCAGATCTTGGGCGTTAGGGGGTGTCTTTAGTTGGACTGGCTAACTTCCAAGATATAGAAGTGAAGAGCCTACTTCATTTTCTATCCAAGACTTATCTAACAAACTTTGCAAGGGTTTCTTGGCCATTTCTTGTGAAAAAATTAGTTATCTCATCTATTTCTCTCTACTAGTGTGTTATAACCTATTATTGAACAAATATCGCTATTTAAAGCTTGTATTTTAATACCCAAGAGCATAGTTGTACTCACACTCTTTGGGTAAATTAATTTGTAAATTTTGTAAATAATTTGTGAATTTTTACTAACCCTTATTGTGTATAAAGTTCATTTTTTTGTACATACTTAATTCTTATGTTGTAGATCTAAGCTTCTCTCTAGTGATCTATGCAGATCTTTAAGGAGATTTGTGGATTTAAAGATTTCAAAGTGATTTTGAAGGGATCCTTTTGGACGCTAATGGATAAATTGAATTACCTTTTTGAAAACCCTCCAAACCTCTATTCATTGAACACAACCCTCATAAAGTTTTCTTGTAGATTTTCCTCTTGGAGAATTAGATGACTAGGGTTTCTAGTTGAGCAAATTAATTTTTGGGAGTCATCTTCCTTTTCCTAGCAAATCAATTTTTTTTTTGGGAAATCGCTTCAATTTGAGAGGTTGTTTTCCCTTCTTGAATTAAGATTGAATCAATTTTGAACTATTTGCAAGCAATTTGAGATTTAAAATTTTTGAGGGGTTTACATCTTAAATGATGCAAGAGCATCTAACCACGCTTAATCAAAATTTAAATTCAAAACTGTGAAAGGGGAAACATGGACAATCATTGTAAATCGAGGCAAATTCTGTTTAAACGGAGCTAAATTGATGCAATTGATAAGACTCTAGAAGGCTTGATAAAATGTAATTATTTACCATGCATGCGTATAGAGAGATTTAGGGGTTTGATTGAGAGATTGTGGGAGAAACTCATGGATCTTAAACGATTCCTCCCTTTGTAATTTCCTATATAAGAGAGTTTTTGTTGTGTGAAAGAGATATAGAGTATGCAATGTAGCTGCAGGGAAATTTGTGACTCGAGCCATGAGGCCTTAGCCTATAATCGAGTTCTGTTTATAATTGAAATATGTGTGTTATTATACATCTAGGCGAAGTCTGGATTTTGTGTGTCTGTGTATTGTTTACCTATATATTCTTTACTGTAAATTGGTAAATTGTGTGTGCGAGTGTAAGGGACGAAGTTCCTATGAACTTCGCCTTAAACAAATATGGTAGAGATAAACTTGTGTTGTAATTCCACTGACAAGCGAACAAGAGATCCGTTAGATTTGAGAACTGATCAATGGAGGAGAGTTTCAATTGCAATTGGAGTCTATTGAATAGCACAGCGGAAAGCATCAGATCAGCTAGATCGACGGATAATATCGACGGAAGAGGAATGGCGAACATTAGAACCACGTGTTAGCAGAATAGAAGAGTGGTCTTCATAGGCAGTAAGCAGTATCTCGCGTGTCCTAAAATCTATAAATGGCATTCTACAATTTCACGTGATTAACCTTAGTGGGCGACATGTAGCACGAGAAAACTACTTTTCTTGCACGCTCTCAATCTGATATCTGTCGTGCAAGAATTCATGCAAGATAGAAGTTGGATCACACGGGATTGATTGACGACGAAGATCACCCAAGCTAGTTGGCGAGCGGGTGATGCAACAACCATTGGATCAGATAAGACAGATCGATGGTGGAGATTTGGGGCACACAAAAGTCAAACGTTGAAATAACTATGTCAGCTATGGGACACATGGTTGACAGTGATTGGTCAAGTTTGTTGTGAAGTCCGCTGATTGTAATGCTTTCGATGTATACGTGGGCCCATAACCCATAGGTCCAAGCGCGAATTTTGTAAATATGCAGATTTGTTGCATCAAAGTGGTATCAGAGCAGGAGAATATTCTGCGTGCAAAAGAAGGAGGTACAGTTATGTTGTAGATTGGAAAGTTTGTGGTCTTTATATTTTCGTACAGGTAGCGGCAAAATAAGGTGAGAAGATTGCAGCAGCCTAGAGCTAGGAGTGCTCAATTGGTTCCAGAAGAGAGAACCAAAGAGATGCCGAAAGACTAAGATCAGAGGAGAGAAGCTTGATGAGGTATCAGCTAGCAGGGAGGACTTGTTACTGCAGAGGTTTTGTTGCAACTCACGGAAAGATCATAAAGGCAATTCCATAGAGGATGTGGCTAGAATTGCTAAGGGATGAAGAAGGCATATGACCAAGAGGTCATGAAATTTTTGTACCTCGGGAGTCTGATGTAGGAGCATCTGACCATGCTTAATCAAAAATTAAATTCAAAACTGTGAAAGGGGAAATGTCGACAATCATTGTAAATTGGGGAAAAGTCTGTTTAAACAGCGCTAAATTGATGGAATTGATAAGTCTATGAAAGGCTTGATTAAATGTAATTATCTTTCGTGCAT
The DNA here is from genome assembly GCA_000404065.3 of Pinus taeda. Taxonomy (NCBI): domain Eukaryota; kingdom Viridiplantae; phylum Streptophyta; class Pinopsida; order Pinales; family Pinaceae; genus Pinus; species Pinus taeda. The sequence continues at coordinate 412 of APFE030531688.1, read as the reverse complement.
GCGTATAGAGAGATTTAGGGGTTTGATTGAGTGATTGTGGGAGAAACTCATGGATCTTAAACGATTCCTCCCTTTGTAATTTCCTAGATAAGAGAGTCTGTGTTGTGTGAAATAGATATAGAGTATGCAATGCAGCCGCAGGGCAATTTGTGACTCGGGACGTGAGGCCTTAGCCTGTAATCGAGTTCTGTTTATAATTGAAATATGCATGTTATTATACATCTAGGCAAAGTCTGGATTTTGCGTGTCTGTGTATTATTTTCTTATATAGTCTTTACTGTAAATTGGTAAATTGCATGTGCGAGTGTAAGGGATGAAGTTCCTATGAACACCGCCTTAAACAAGTATGGTAGAGATAAAATTGTGTTGTAATTCCACCGACAAGCGAATGAGAGATCCATTGGATTTGAGA
>APFE030531685.1:0-18533 GCA_000404065.3 Pinus taeda | reverse complement strand
CTACGACCCAGAAACACACTTATGCACTTAGATTCGCTGTTATCCTTTCCTATTCATCTATTGATCATCAAGTGATCTCTTACAACTTAGAGCCTCGCTCTATTTATACAATCCCATAGTCTGTGGACCATGGGTAGGCTGACATTACATTACAAGACTAGGGCAGATAACCCGATGACTCTATCATACTTTCATGCCCTGCACTTGCAATTCACAGAGCTTTACAACACGATTCGGTCAAAACTTGCACTTTAAGCCCCAAAACGTGCCTTGGGGGGATTCCATGCCCAACAACCATCAATATGTAAACAACTTCATACACACAATTGGGACAACAACATATCGTTTAACATTATGAAGCTACTACATTTATAGAATTGCAGAATATTTAAAATTTAAGTGGGTCCATACATCATAAGAAAACGCATACATCATACTAAAAAACCATTGCTGATCTTAATTCATAATAAGTAAAAAAAAGAGCAATACATAATATATTGGCCTTAGCCATAGGTGATTACAAGGAATTCCCAGCTACAGGCTCTAAATGACTATGACAGATTCAAAGGTTCAATCATCAACCCAAAGGTCCTTCTTGCCCACATCTAGACACTCCTATTCTATCACATCGCAACCAACCAACCCACCAAAAACCCCTTTCTCCTTATGGGTTTATCCTTTTGTTTTTCCTCTACTGCTTGCACTAATAGTTCCCACTTGTCGGTTCCTTCCCTTGGCTGCCTCTCTTCTGTCTTGTCCACTTAGCTTCCTCTGCCTTCCGCTGACACTTTGCTGAAACCACTCTACAACTGCATGTTCCTTCTTTTCACCCTAGTTGTCTTCACTGCAACCTAATCATTGCTGCCGCCACTTGTTTCCTCTTCATTCTACATGTTTGGCCAATTTAATGTCTTTAAATTGTCAATCATAAATTGTCAACTAGGGTACGTGTACTCATGAAGTACAGGTGCACTATATGTGCTCGAAGTTATTCCTTATTTTGTTATGTTCCTGTTAGGGTCTAAACTTATGATTGGTATGGAGATGGTTTCATTAATTATATTAATGTCTCAATCCCTAAAGCTATCAACTAATTTCTTAGGATTTATTCTCTATTGAATAAGTTTATGGATGATATGGGAGTGATTCTAAATTCTATTTGTGTTAGATTATTTTGGATTTTTGTCTTGAATATTTATGTTACAGATCTAATTCACTAAGTGCAAGAGAAATCTATTCTACCAAATCGTAAAGAAGTACTCTCTGAATTCAATTGTTAAGGAGAAGACTCTCACACTTTTACTTATTCAATTTCACTCAAACAAGATATTTTGAACAACATATACAGTATGAAGTAAACACTCCATGTTGTACGAGGTAAAAATCAATTCAAATAGCAGATTAAACTAGGTATAAAGCAGATGGAAGTACTCATGCATATAACGATTCACTAGTGAAGTCATCATACAACATTTCTTACACAAAAACTGAGTATTCAAGGAAGGAAAAGTAATCTAATTGAAATTGGTTAAAGACCTATCACTGGTCGTAGGGGACCCTCCACAGATCAATCCAAAATCTACAATCAACGCAATGCATACACACACAAAACTAGTTTTATTGCTTCAAAATTAAATTTAATAAACTGTTTCAAAATTACATCATCTGATGCACACCAAATCATATTGCAGCTATAGTTTTTATAACAAGTCTTTGTCATAACATTCATGAGTAATTTAAGCCTAAATATCTTTATTCTAACTAAACTAAATCGCTAAACCTTCGATTTTCTTTTCCAAAAGCAAATTGATAAGGTTTTGATGAAACTCAGATTATGTTCCAGCGACAATTCTGTGGTTGACTTTGGGGTTTGACCTTGATATCTTGCACTCATCTTGATGAAATTATGATTAGTATGGAGATGGTGTCCTTAATTATATTAATGTCTCAATCCCTAAAGCTATCAACTAATTTCTTAGGAGTTATTATCTATTGAATAAGTTTATGGATGATATGGAAGTGATTCTAAATTCTATTTGTGTTAGATTATTTTGGAATTTTGCCTTGAATATTTATGTTGCAGCTCTAATTCACTAAGTGCAAAAGAAAGCTATTCTGCCAAACTGTAAAGAAGTACTGTCTGAATTCAATTGTTAAGGAGAAGACTCTCACACTTTTACTTATTCAATTTAACTCAAACAATATATTCTGAACAACATCTACACTATGAAGTAAACACTCCATGTTGTACAAGGTAAAAATCAATTCAAATAGCACATTAAACTAAGTATAAAGTAGATGGAAGTACTCATGCATATAACGATTCACTGGAGAACTCATCATACTACATTTCTTATACAAAAATAGAGTATTCAAGGAAGGAAAAGTAATCTAATTGAAATTGGTTAAAGACCTGTCATTGGTCGTAGGGGTCTCCATAGATCAATCCAAAATCTACAATCAACACAATGCATACACACACAAAATCAGTTTTATTGCTTGCAAATGAAATTTAACAAACTATTTCAAAATTACATCATCCAATGCGCACCAAATCACAGTGTGGCTATAGTTTTTATAACAAGTCTTTGTCATAACATTCATGAGTAATTTAAGACTAAACATCTTTATTCTAACTAAACTATATCGCTAAACCTTCGATTTTATTTTCCAAAAGCAAATCGATAAGCTTTTGATGAAACTCGGATTCTATTCCAATGACAATCCTGTGGTTGTCTTTAGGGTTTGACCATGATATCTTGCGCTCATCTTGATGAACTTATGATTAGTATGGAGATGGTGTCATTAATTATATTAATGTCTCAATCCCTAAAGCTATCAACTAATTTCTTAGGAGTTATTCTCTATTGAATAAGTTTATGGATGATATGGGAGTGATTCTAAATTCTATTTGTGTTAGATTATTTTGGATTTTTGTCTTGAATATTTATGCTGCAACTCTAATACTAAGTGCAAGAGAAATATATTCTACCAAATTGTAAAGAAGTACTCTCTGAATTCAACTGTTAAGGAGAAGACTCTCACACTTTTAGTTATTCAATTTCACTCAAACACGATATTTTGAACAAAATCTACACTATGAAGTAAACACAATTGGACTACTCTAGATAAAAATAAAATGAGAGAAAAATGTTGTACCAGGTAAAAAAAAAATTCAAATAGCAGATTAAACTAGGTATAAAGCAGATGAAAGTACTCATGCATATAACGATTCACTGGCGAACTCATCATACTGCATTTCTTACACAAAAACAGAGTAGGAATGAAAAGTAATCTAATTGAAATTGGTTAAAGACCTGTCACTGGATGTAGGGGCGCCTCCACAGATCAGTCCAAAATCTACAATGAACGCAATGCACACACACACAAAACTAGTTTTATTGCTTGCAAATGAAATTTAACAAACTGTTTCAAAATTACATCATCCGGCATGCACCAAATCACAGTGTGGCTATAGTTTTTATAACAAGTATTTGGCATAACATTCGTGGGTAATTTAAGCCTAAATATCTTTATTCTAACTAAACTATATTGCTAAATCTTCGATTTTCTATTCTGAAATCAAATCGATAAGGTTTTGATGAAACTCAGATTTTGTTCCAGTGACAATCCTATGGTTGACTTTGGGGCTTGACCATGATATCCTACGCTCATCTTCATGAACTGATTCAAGGGGATAGGAAGGAATCCATGAGGGGACCATTCCTTATCCATCTGTATACTTCGTCACTGACTTGGAGCTTCTGAACCTTGCAAACAATGGAGACAGTTGTATAAATCTAGATTAGATATGGAAATGGACCAATTCTATAGCCAGTTGCATTCTTTAACAAAACAATAGGGTATAGAGTCAAACATGAAGAAGAAGAAATATTATTTCTTACCTTTATCAAAACCTTGTGGATATGGCTTTATTTAGGTAGTAAATATATAGGAAAAGAGAGGAAACATAGGCAAAAAGGGGTGTCATGGTAAGACAATCTTTGGACTCTACATTCCCCCAGGCTGAAGGTTTTGTATGTCCTCATACACTTCATCATTATCAGTCACTTGTGCCTTCTGTTCATCACCTCCAATTTTCACTGTTTTCCTTTTTTTGGCAGCTACTGGCATCCTAGGTTTTCTCATGAGAATTTTGTATTTTAAGCTCATAATCTCTCTTTGTATTATCCTATTTTCCTTTTTCAACTCTTTGTTATTCTTATACCACAAGCTCAAATGAAGGATGAGATTTTCACTTTTTGCAATTTGGATCTCACTTTGTGGCTTCAATACTTGCTTCTCATTCTTGATATACATGTTCAATGTTTCTAATTCAAAAATCTCTTACCTTAAAATGTTTGAGGCTGAGTGTTCCTATGGCTCATTTAATTGGTTGCTCCCTTCTCCAAGACTTTGAATTGTTTCCTTATTTGTTGTATCTTTTCTTTCCAATGATTCTATATAGTCATATATCTCCTGTTGAAGAGGGTCAATACCCAGACTATGCACTAGGTTTCTCAGAGGTGAGCTGCAAGGTGGTGGTGATAGCCTCAATGATGAGTCTGGTGACCCTTTTGGAAGACTTTCAGGGTTTTAAGTTGGCTCATTCTTATTTGGTTCATTTCCCTCGAGATCGATGTACTATGTAGCTTTCTAGATTGTATGTTGGACTGTGATAAACCTTGTGCTCCTCCTCAGTCCTGAGGTTTGTAATCCCTGTACCTTCTTTCTTTTAGTCTCTGATTTTTCTTCTTGACAAAGGGTCCTAGTTTTTAGTATTTCCTTTGCTCTTTTACTAACTTTCTTCCTTTCAAGATTCCCCTTTTTCATTCTCTGTAATATGTCTACTATGGGTAGCTCTTCTTCTGATAATTCTGGGTGAGTCTGGGATTCCTGCTCTTTTACTCCTTCTATGATTCTCTCCCTTCCTCTGAGGGTCCTACTACTGCTATCTTGTTTTGTGCATCTTTCTTCAAAATGGTTCCTAACCAGCAAACTCTCCTAGTTATCCCCTATACTCTGAAGATGGAACTCGACCAATATCTTTATCAAGCCATGCTGATACATGGTGTTTTCTAAAAACTGCATTCCCTTTTGAACATTTGTAGACATTCTCTTAAGACTATTTAAGAGAAATTAAGGAATATTCATCTGGTGATCTTCAAGAAAATACATCACCATCTCACATGGTAAAAATACATATACCCAAACCTACCCTCACAAGTGACAATTTTTTCAAGTATAAGCAATACATTTCTCCATTTTCTCCTAAGGGTTGTGCTAGGAATACCTTTCTTGAAGACAATGGTGTCCATATTTGGATTTTTGAGGAAGACCGTCCAATCTTCTCCATTAATTCCCCTGTTCTTGAACCATTTTCCCCGCTCCTTGGTAATTTAGTAGCCTCTGCTATCATCAATTTTGTTATGGTGATATTAATGTCTCCTATTTCGGCTTTAGTTCCATAAAATGAGTGCACAAATGTCTTGGTCACTTCCCTATGAAAACTGTTGAATTTTTCAATGCGCTGCAACCATTGTTTCTTTTGCAGCAGCTCCTTGGTCTGAGGGTATCCCTCCAGGATTTTTTCCCTATTGGCTCAGTTCGAACAATTATCCCCATTATGATGGATGCTTTGCCTCAAAGACTGGTTACCTTGATAAGAGAATTGTGTTGGTAGAGTTTTGCTAAGTGGTGGAAGGATGGAGTGGCTATGAAAGTCCATAGGAGTGTAAGAACAAGTGGATTACAATAAGGGTTATAGGAATGAATCAAACTGTTTGGTGCATTTAAAGTGATGATTTTGTAATTACTTTGGTGGATTTGGAATGAGGATGTGACATGACTTTTAAGTGGTGGCTTATGATATTTTGTTAGGTGCCCATCACCCTTAAGTTATAATGATTTTGTTTTAATTTTCGGTAGTACTATGTCTTCTTAGTCATATATGCAATATATATCAATCCCTATTGCTAAATTAAAGTAGCACATACCTTTGATCCACTTTTTATAACCTTGTTTGTTGTTTTGAGATCTCCTGCAGGTACTTTGGTTTATCAGTTATCTTTCAATTTAAATCACCAAGTGCCCTTGTAGGCTAAAAAAATTTATTAGGTTGCAGAAACTTGTCGTAGCTACGGAAAATTGTCCAAGTTGCAGAAATTTGTCCAAGCTACGGAAAGTTGTTGATTTTGTAGTTGAGAAAGAAATATTTTTTTATTAAGGGAATTTTATTATTTTCGTTTTGAAAGGAAAATTTGAAGTGCCAACAAAAATTGGTTTTCACTCTAAATTTTGTGTATAAACTTGCCAAAAAACTTGTTGGTTTTCATTTTTATACTTTTTTTTTATTATTATATGTATATATATGCATACACACACACACACACATATATAGTTTACTTCTTACTTTTATTTTTATTTTTTATGTATTTTCTTTTTTTAGAGAGTAAACCGAGTAAAAATTTCTAAGGTGGAAAAGAAGAAGAATACTTCTTGATCATTTTTAGTTCTGAATTATCTTGGAACATTTTAACAAACTCCTCTTTTGTCAATGGCTTCTGGTACAATCTAAGTCGATGTCCATTTACTAATAGAGGAATTTTCTCTTCATCAATAATCCCAATTCTAACTGCACCATTGTCAAAAACACTTTCAACTTCATAAGGTCCAAGCCAGTGGGTTTGGAATTTCCCTTGAAAATTCTTGAATTTTGAATCGAAGAGTAATGCCCAATCTCCTAAATGAAATTTCCTTTCCTTAATATACTTATGATCCCGTCTATATCTCTGTTGTTGAACTAGGATAGTTCTCTGGAAGGCTTCTTGTCTGATTTCTTCAAGTTCATTTAATTGTCTCATCCTTTCCTTCTATTTTTCTAATAAGTCAAGATCTAACTAGACTGTTATGTTATAGGTCTAGATCTGGAACTCTATCAAAGTAAGACTTGCTTCCCATAAACAAGTTTATAGGAAGTATGTCTTGTAGTATTTCTCCATGTAGGTTTGTAGGCCCATAAAGCTTCTAGAATCTTTTCTACTAAGTCCTTCATGTGTAGATGTATAGTGTTGGTAAGGACAGCTTCAATCACCTTATTTGTGGACTCAACTTGTCCATTGGCTTGTGGATGGTATGGAGTAGACTTTCAATTTTTGATTTTGTATTGATCCACAAGCTTCTACACTAATCTGGATGTGAAATGTGTTCCTTGATCTGTTACAATTTCTCTTCGAACACCAAAATGAGTAAAAATATCCTCAAAAAGAAATGAGACTACAACATTTTCAGTAGCAAAGGGAAGTGCTTTAGCTTCTACCCATTTAGTCACATAATACACACATACCAAAATATACTTATTTTACTTCGGAGGTCGGCTGATTGGTCCAACAAAATCTAGTGCCCACCTCTCAAATGGTTTGATGAGTACTTGTGGTTGTAGTGGCATTTCATTTGAAAGAGTGGGTTTGGCCATTCTTTGACAACTATCGCATCTTCTAACATAGTCTTTGGTGTCACTGAAAATATAAGGTTAATAATATCCTAAAAGAAAGATTTTGTAAGCAGTCCTTCTATCAGAAAAATGTCCCCCACATGGCTCTTTGTGGCAAGCTTTAAGTATTTCTAGTATTTTGTCCTCTCGAACACATCTTCTGTTGATGAGATTTGGTCCTATCTTGTAACTCTTCATTTATCCATGAATAAGATGTGCTATTGTGGACTATTCTTCTATTTTCTCTAGGAGATAAATAAAATGGCATTTTTCTTGTGGCTAAATAGTTAGAAATATATGCATACCAAGGTTATTTAGTAGATACTGCAAAAAGATATTCATTAGGAAATTTATCCTCTATGGGTAGTTCATTATTTTCATTTTGTATTCTAGATAAAAAGTGGGCAATTGTATTCTGTTTTCCTAATCTATCTAGAATGGTTATGTTGAATTCTTGTAACAGTAAGAACCATCTGGTTATTCTTCCATTAGTGACTCGTTTATTCATTAGGTATCTAATGGTAGAATGGTCTATGTGAACAAAAGTTTGATAGCTAGTTATGTAATGTCTGGACTTGTTAATGGCATGAATTACAACTAAAAACTCCTTTTCAGTTACAGTATAATTAACTCTACAAGAGTTAAATTTTTACTGGTATAATAGATTCCATAAGGAGTAAGATCTTTTTTTCCCAACACAGCTCCTAAGGCTGAATCTGAAGCATATGTTGAGATATGGAAAGGCAATTTCCAGTTAGGTCATTTTAAGATAGGTGCTTTAGAAATTCTCTTTTTCCAAGTTTCAAATGCATCTTGACATTCAGAATCCCAATTGAATTCATAGTCCTTGTTGAGCAATTTAAAGAGTGGGGATGCAATTATTGTGAAGTTTTCTATGAATCTTCTATAATATCCAGTAAAACTAAGAAAACTTCTAACATCTTTTTGACAACTTGGCACTGATAACTTAGAAATGACTTCAACTTTAGATTAGTCTACCTTGATTCAATCTCCTGAAATATGATGACCTAAAACAATTCCTTTGTTAAACATCATGAGACATTTTTCATGGCTTAACGAGAGATTTGTTTCTTTACATCTTATTAATATTTTTTTCCAAATTTTCCAACACTTCATTGAAAGAATCTCCATAAATCGTCAAATCATCCATGTACACTTCCACACGATCATTAATAATATTAGAGAAAATTTTGAGGACTTCTCTTTGGAATGTTGCTGGACCATTGCATAATCCAAAGGGAAGTACTCGGTAAGCATAAGTTCCCCATGGAAAAGTTAACATGGTTTTATCTTGATCTTCAGGGGCTACCTGAATCTGGTTATATCCACTGAACCCATCCAAGAATGATTTTTTTTTTCCTGCTAATGTGTCTAAGACCTGATCTATAAAAGGCAATGAAAAGTGGTCTTTTAATGTTGCTTTATTTATTTCCCTGTGATCGATGCATACTCTCAATTTTCCATCTTTCTTAGGAACGATTACTATGGGTGAACCCCATTGACTGTTAGATATTGGATAGATGAAATTTACATTTAACAATTTCTGCAACTCCTCCTTAACAATTTCTTTTAAATTTGGGTTCATTCTCCATTGAGGTTGTCTAACCAATCTTGCATTTTGTTCAATGTAGACATGTTTTATGCAAGTTTTAGGATCAATCCTTATCATGTCAGTGTATTCCCATGCAAAAGTGGAAGAGTGTTTTTGTAAAATTTCTATCAACTGATTCTTTTGTACATCCTCTTCCAAGTTTTTATTGACATTCCAGGTTTTTCCTAGAAATATTTCTATCGAGGAATTCCCAAATGTTTCCATGGAGAGAAATGATACTTGTTTGGATGAGAGGTACTTGTTGTGACTACGATCATAATGTGAGGAAGAGTCATTATTTTCCAGTAAATTTATATTTTTTCTTCCTCTTTTACTTGTTTGGTAGTAAAAATAGGTTGTATATATTCTTCATCTTCTATCCATTCTTCAGTTTCTGTATCTATTGTTATTCTTGCAGGAGGATATAATGTAAATTTCTTTGTAGAATTTCCATCTAAGATAAACATGTCACCTGATCTACAGCCGATGAAAGCATCAGTTGTAGCTAACCAAGATCTTCTTAGAATTAATGAGTATCCTCATAAATTATTCTTGGGTGTTAAGACCATTAAATCAATAGGATATTCCCAAGAATCTAAGGATACACAAACATCTTCCAACACACCATCAGGTTTAATCACAGACCTATCTGCTAAGTGCAATAAGGTTGGTATGTATTGAAGGTTAGGAAGCCTAAGTGTGTCCATAACTTGCTTGCTCATTATATTTATGGTTTCTCCTAGATCAATAAGTGTGTTTGGTATTTCAGTTCCATTGATGTGAATTTTTACAATGGGGCTTCCTATATCTAAGTATTTTTGAATTGTCATTTTCCCCATCATAATGTCTGCAATTTTTCCAACTAACTGAATTCTTTTTATGCCTTTTCTTTTTCTCCCTGATCTTTGTGTACTTAGTTCCCTAATTGTTTTTTCAAAAATTGGTATTTCTTTTATAGCTTGTAATAAAGGAATTCTAATACAAACATTTCTCAATTCATCCATCATATTGCAATCAGGCAAGATAATTTTGTTTTTCTACTCCTTCATCAATTTTCAACCGTTCAGGGAAAGGTGGTCTAATTGATATTGAGGGTTGTTCTATGATGGGAGTGTTTATCGGAAATTATTCTATTTGTTTATTCTCCTTCTGAGGGAGAGAGGTCTCCCCTTCTTCTAATTGGTTTTTGTGTTTTCAAAGATTGGGTATTGTTTCTTGAATGACAAGAAGGGGTTTTCTTGGTAATACTCTTCCAGACCTTAATTGGACATTATTCAGGTCTAGTGGAATTATTACATAATTTTGAGGATTTTTCCCCTCCATGTGGTATATTGGTTGTTGCATTGGTATTTTATTATTAGGATTCGGACGTGGTTGAGTAGGTAATTGATTTCGATTTTGTGGAAATAGTAGGGAGAGTTGTGGGTTTTGATTCTGAAACAGAATTTATGGTAATTCGTTAGCTTTGGAAATTTGATTAGATGGTGGTAGAAATTGTGGTGGAAGGTAATATGGTGAGTATTTTCGATATTGACCATATGCTCCATAAGTATTTTTCCATCCTTGATTCCAAGGTTGTGACTGTTGCTAAGCCCAAGGCTGCGAGGCGAATTCTAATTATTTTGTGAAGACTGGGAATTTTTAATTGTTGTGGTCTAAATCCTTGTGATTGATTTTGTTGGGGATTTTTCCAAGGTCCTTTGGCTATAAAGTAGAGAGGGTCTACTGGTTCTTATATTCCTTCGTCATTAAATACATCCTTAAGACCTAGTAAGGATGGACATTCCTTCGTATCATGATTGTCTTCACATATGACACATGTTTCTATGGCTTTTGAATCTAAGGGACACTCTCCTAGAGAATGTTTCTTCTAACATTTGGGACAAAAGATAGATAATGCAACATTTTTGGAATTTTTATTGTTTTGTACTTGAAGGGTGTCTATCTACTCACTTAGGTTCCCTAAAATATCTATTTTGAAGGTATGAAGCAAATTTCCTAATTCTTCCCTGCTAACTGTCCCAGCTACAGATTTGTTAATTCTTGAAAAGAGAGGGTCTCTAGGACTTTTTCCAACTCGTGGTTTACCCCTTGAGATATGTACACATAAATAAAAAATATCTAAAAATGGTAGTTGGGAAATATCTCCCTTCCCAGTTAGGTTAAGGAGATCGATCCACTCATCTCTAATAGCTCTGAGTAAGAGGGATTTTAAGGTTTCTCCATCCAAATTATCCATTTTTTCTCTTTTAACATTGTAAACAAACCTTTCTACTAAGTCTTAAATATTTTCATCTTCTTTTTGTGTCTTTTTGAAGACTTCGTCTTTAAGGTTACTAGTCATACAATAATCTTTGTATTTTCCTAAGAAACCCTCTTTCATTTGTCCCCATGTTGTTATAGAATTCACTCCTAGACTCATGAACCATTTTAATGGTGAGTCTTTTAATGTAGTAGGGAACAATTTTAACTTTTTAGCATCATGTAGATAGTCACACGATTTGGATAATACTTCAAATTCGAAGAGAAATGTCTTTGGGTCTTTGTTTCTTTTTCCATGGAGATTAGGAAGAATTGAGGGTGATATATTTTCATTGTGAGGGTTGTATCTTCATCAAGAATAGGAAATCCATAAGGATCTTGGTTTTCTTTGCCTCTACCCCCTCCTCTATTCCTATCTCCACCTCTACCTATACCTCTTCCTCCAATCCTATTTTCTTCACCATGGACATTGCATACTTCTCCTTCCCCTTCTTTAGCGATGATAGATTCTTTGGAACTAATATAGTGTTTTTCTAATTTTTCTAGTTCCTTTATCAATGGTTGTTCAATGTAAGTTTTTGATTCCTCTTCTTCACTAGGAACTTCTAATTTTTCTCCCAAAATTTGTTCACCAGTGGAGGATAGAAAAATTACTCCTGTAGTTGGGGATGTAGGATTTTCTTCAATTACAGCTTCATTAGAGGAAGTGGGTGAGGTTTTGGATTGGATTTCCGATCTTGAGATTTCAGGAAGCCTTTGTCGACTTCTAAAAGGAATTCGAGTTTGAGTAGGTGGTGTGGATTTTCGAAATATAGGTGAAGTGAGTGGATTTGTGGGAATTCAATTTCTTCCTCGTCCTACAAATCTACCTCTAGAGTATCTATCCCTATGCATATCATGTTTTGATTTTTTTCTTAACTTCTATTTGTACTTCCTCGGTAATGAAACCAAAATGTTTGGCCAATTTAATGTCTTTAAATTGTCAATCATAAATTTTCAACCAGGGTACGTGTACTGATGAAGTAGAGGTGCACTATATGTGCTAGAAGTTATTCCTTATGTCGTTATGTTCTTATCAAGGTTTAAACATATGATTTGTATGGAGATGGTGTTGTTAATTATATTAATGTCTCAATCCCTAAAGCTATCAACTAATTTCTTAGGAGTTATTCTCTATTGAATAAGCTTATGGATGATATGGGAGTGATTCTAAATTCTATTTGTGTTAGATTATTTTGGATTTTTGTCTTGAATCTTTATGTTGCAGCTCTAATTCACTAAGTGCAAGAGAAATTTATTCTACCAAATTGTAAATAAGTACTGTCCGAATTCAATTGTTAAGGCGAAGACTCTTACACTTTTACTTATTCAATTTCATTCAAACAAGATATTCTGAACAACATCTACATTATGGAGTAAACAAAATTGGACTGCTCTAGATAAAAATTAAATGAGAGAACCATGTTGTATTAGGTAAAAAGAAATTCAAATAGCAGATTAAACTAGATATAAAGTAGATGGAACTACTCATGCATATAATGATTCACTAATGAACTCATCATACTACATTTCTCACACAAAAACAGAGTATTCAAGGGATAAAAAATAATCTAATTGCAATTGGTTGAAGACCTATCACTGGTCATAGGGGGCCCTCCACAGATTAGTCCAAAATCTATAATCGACGCAGTGCATACACACACAAAAACAATTTTATTGCTTGCAAATGAAATTTAACAAACTGTTTCAAAATTACATCATCCGGCGCACACCAAATCACAGTGGGGCCATAATTTTTATAACAAGTCTTTGGCATAAAATTCATGAGTAATTTAAGCCTAAATATCTTTATTCTCACTAAACTATATTTCTAAACCTTCAATTTTCTATTCTGAAAGAAAATCGATAAGGTTTTGATGAAACTCGGATTTTGTTCTGGCGACAATCCTGTGGTTGACTTTCGGGTTTGACCATGATATCCTGCGATCACCATGATGAACTGGTTCAAGGGGATAGGAAGGGATCCATGAGGGGACCATTCCTTATCCATCTGTATACTTCATTGCTAATGTGGAGCTTCTGAAGCTTGGAAACAATGGAGACAGCTTCACAAATCTAGATTAGTTGCAGAAATAGACCAATTTTGTAGCTAATTGAATTCTTTAACAAAACGATAGGGTATAGAGTCAAAGATGAGGAAGAAGACATAATATTTCTTACCTTTATCAAATCCCTGTGATATGGATTTATTTAGGTGATAAATATATAGGAAAAGAGAGGAAACATAGGTAAAAAGGGGTGTCATGGTAAGAAAATCTTTGGACTCTACACTATGGAAAGCCAAAATAATCAAAATATTTTAAAATCAAAATGAAGGCCCTAATAGGCCCCGAGCACAATTCTTTGACTTGTCCCTGAGTCAATTCATTTCAAGCTCTTCTAGTTCTATTGGTGTCTCAGTGGGTGCTCCTATTTCTAGTTGCGCTGATTCTGTTGGTTGATGAGCTAATGATACCGTTGTCTTGGCTATCATTTGCGGGGTGGTTTCTGCTCCCATTGCACCTTCCTCCATCCACTTCCCTTCCTTTTCAAACGAAGGCTCCAACTCTGAAACAATAGTGGTTGTTTTCTACTTGAATTCATTGTACTTATGTAGGGTAGCCTCCCATCCGACAATGATCATGTCAGCCTATTGAGTGAAGTCTTTGGCTGTATTGGACATTAATTCAGTTGGATTTTGACTTCACGGACAATCCCATTTTTCTCTGTTGTTGTTGCAAACTTCTTTCAGAGACAAAACCTGTAGACGGACCAGTGGGCGCAGGTCTCTTATCACGTTTTTAGTGCTCACTGATTCTTCTTCAATCTAATCAACCTGCGCTTGGATGGTAGTGATCTGCTCATTAATATGCTAGAGTTGGTTGGAATCCATGCAGTCCCTCCTACTGGAAAATAGTACCTATATATTCTCTCTCATAGGGTATACTAAATGATTTTTCAATGCCAGGCTTCCCGGTCAGTCGTGAACTCTGTCCATCAGGGCATACCCATCTGCTATTGTATCAATGAGTGCTTTCTTCTTGCCTTCTACCTTCTTGATCTTGCGCTCGATTGTTCTCACATATATTTCAATCAGGTTTGGTAGCATTGATCTTATGGTCTCTAGTTTCTTCCTCATATCAACATTGGTTGCTACCAGATTTGAACATTCTACTTGGATATGGTCATAGAAACTCGCCATTGTGTAGGATGTAATATCCTTTGGAGCTTTTGTGTTTGCATCAGTGATCGTTGACCATAATGACTGAAATTTCTTCGTTACTTGATCAACCTACACTTGCAAATATGTATTTACTTGTCGCAGTTGATCTCTCTCCTCTGTCACCTCCTGCAGTTGTTATTTTTTCTCTTCATTCTCTCTATCTAGATCATCATGTATCTTCTTGGCCTTTTTCGCCATGTGTTGGATAAATGCAAACAACTGTGCCGAAGACCAGTGTTGTAAGGTGTCGGCTTGCATTGTGTTTTGTTCTAGAGGATTCTACTGAATTGGTAGGCCACTGGCTATGGATTTCTCAGAATGGGAGGTGGGCGAATAAATTGGTTGTGATTGTGGAGTGAATTAGGGAATGGGAGGAACAATATTAGGGTTAGGGACCATTGAAAATCTTATAGGGAAAAGTGACTAGTACGGTCCACCCCCCTCCTGCTGAAGAATTCTGGTTGGTCCTCTATCGTGGAGTGGGTTCAACCCAAAGAGTAGAGACACTAATGACATTTGATGGGTGCCACTAGTAGGGGTGGCCCCTCTAAACTGCTCAATTGAGTCAACTTTCATTTCTACAGTTGCTCGTTGTGTGCCAGAAGGGAGGGTTTCCGACAAGGTTGCGGAAGTGGAGGCCGTGTGAGGGGAAGATTCCTGTGACTGAGGTAGGATAGTAGAGGTAGTGGGGGGGGATTTCTTCAACTACTAAGGATGTGGAGACTGATTATCTGACCTCATCAGTAAGGTCAACAATTTTAATTGAGGGGTAGTTCTCGGGTTTTTAACAACCGGGTTTTGAATGACTTTTTTTCTTGGGTTTGGGGACTGTTGGTTAGGATGGGGTGTGAGCGCTCCCATTGGGAATCGCCACAGCCAACAGAGTTGTAATAATTGGAGAAATCATAGCAGAACCTTGAAATTGCAAGGGTTAGTTAGCCTCATTTGAGTGCTCATCAAAACTTGCCATCATCTGTCTTATTGCAAACATTTTCTCTTCCATTATCAACACCGTTGGGTGAAGGTCATATTTAGCTAGCCTCTTTCTATTACTTTCCCCTAATTCTCCCACTTGCAACTATGGTTTCAGCCCCCAAGTAGATATTTGTATTTCCCCTACGTAATTTTGCAGGCAACCCCCAACCATGATCCAATCTCACTATGGAGTGCCTCTTGAGTCAAAACAAATTCTTGTGGCCTCATCTTGAAATTTTTATGATGGACACATCGTGGTTGAAGGTAAGTGTGCCCATGCAAGGCTCCAAACTAGATTTCCTCAGAGAACTCATCTAGTAGAGGTTTGGGTATCCTCTCCATCAACCTGATTGTAATCAGCATCATCTCATACAATTCTTTAAAAGCTACTTCATTAACTTCTTTAGTGCTCGGATCCCCCAAAGCTCTCCATGGATCATATTGGACTGCCAACGGTTGTCCTTAAACTATAGGCATTATCTCCCTCCTTCTTGGTGGACGGAATTTCCACATTTCCAGAGAAATCAGTATGTACCCAAACAAGAAATTGGTACTTTTCCTGTAAATATATTCACATGCTTCAAAAATCTCGTTTAAGATGAAAGCATACCAGTTGAGCATCTCCCCATTACAGCAGTGCTCCGCAACCAAAATTGCATCTAGACTGCATTCATTCCTCATGAAGTGTCTGATGGTCTTACCTGCTATGATGTAGCAGGCGAACCTGATGTCAATTTCGTTGATCATGTCAATTTTTCCTCCACTTCTGCCTCGCTCCGTTCCATAT
This sequence comes from Pinus taeda, assembly GCA_000404065.3. Classification (NCBI taxonomy): domain Eukaryota; kingdom Viridiplantae; phylum Streptophyta; class Pinopsida; order Pinales; family Pinaceae; genus Pinus; species Pinus taeda. Next base: position 2,143 of record APFE030531685.1, on the reverse strand, counting down.
TTTGCATAATAATTCTCCACTCCCTTCTTCTTTTCTCTTTTGGCACCTTTCTGGAATGTTGTGTTTACCGCATTTCCTCAAGCTGATAACCCTATGAGACGATGAATATCATCTATGCGAATTAGGTACTCCTTGTCGAGCCATAGGACCCCCCATGCATCTTGCTGGCCAGTAATTTGGTAAACTACATTGCAGCCAGCTGAGTGTCGAAGACTGGTAAAATTCTCAAATTGATCAGCATCGACCTCTACAATCCTATGAAATCCTCCATAACTCTACTTGTTTTGGTGCCATATTCCTTCTGTATTTCTTCTGCTTAGACCTCTCTCTTTAGCATAGGAAACTAGAATAAATCCCTAAGGTCATTGTCAACTAAGACCGACTTATAATATTTTCCATATAGATTCTCCAACAGCTCAATTCTTTCTGCTAGCTTATCCTGTGGAAATAAGAGAAATCATTTTTCCATTGCTCTTTGTATTTGATAAACAATTGTCACCTGAGGCTTCACACTTCTAGGTTTTTGCTACTATTCTTCAAAGCAGTCTCGGAATTTCTATGCTATCTACAATTGAAATTATGTAGATTTCTTAATTATCTTTGCAAATTGAGTAGTTGGGTTTGACATGACGTTTCCTTACTAGAATTTGGAAACTAACTACTACGAAAACTTTTCCCATGTATCCTAACCATGCTTTGCCACCGTTAGCTAACGTGGACCTGATATTTCTGATGTGGACTGGGAAAGGATAGAGTATGCCACATGGCTTATTAATTTTAATTTTTCCATGATGGAGGGTATTTATTAACTAAACTTGTTCCTAAAGGGAAACGATTTTATGGCTTCCACTTGAAAGTTGTATTACTGGTTACTTATTATGGAAATGACTATTGATATGGTGGAAAGGATGAATACAACGTGTGATCATAAAGTCTAAAAAATCACCTGCCTTCGTGTAACTTAAGAGTTGTGAAAGCATGCACCTACGAGTGACTGTTAACTCTATCTATTCCCCCCCGACTACAAATGGGTTGCGGTACCATGACAATGTTTCCGCAAATTTATTAGTGCCTTTTCCTATTCTTGTTAAAATGATGTAAAAGACATTAAATCAAATGGATGTTGAAATGACTTGGCTACCCTTTATTAACTCCTACCTACTTGTGGGCTCATTTCTAAGACCCATTTAACATGAGATTGTGTTCGTTGGCATGTGGAAAGGCTTCAGGCATGTGTTGTTTACACAACCTTGTAGCATATATCCATCCAATTGTGCCAACCATACCACTCCAGAATCTCCAATTTCCACAACTATGAACAAGCCTAGCCAGTGCATCTGCAGTTTACCTGGGAACTTTTGGAACTTGTTGTCATATAAAAATATGTGATCTCTAATTTTGAATGTCTTCCTCCTAATATGCCTATCATGCCAATATTTTTTCCTTCTCTTCTCTAATGACTGGTGGAACTCGGCCAAGAACCTGGATTCATCAAGTTCCATTAGTTGATTTAGTATTTCTCTCAATGCTACATTTTCCATCATTCTTGTTGCCTCAAAAATGAACATGCTTGGTACTATGAACTCTATTGGCACTATTGCTTCCTTCCCATATACTAGTTGAAATGGTGCTTGTTTATGAAGGCTTTTCATCGTTGTTCTGTATGCCCATAGAGTTGCTAGTACCCTCTCATCCCAGTCATCCATGTTAGCTAATATAATCTTCATGAGACCTTTTTCCATTATTTACTTGAATGCCTTGATAGTCCCGTTGGCCTGTGGATGGTATGCACTACTTGTAGGTTTTAACCCCGTACAGAAATTACCTGCATACAAATTCTAAAACATAGAAAATAAACAATGCGAGAGCATAACACATAAAACACATATACACAAAGATTTTCCCCTAGATCCCAAAACTGGGACTAACAGCTTGATTTTTTTCATTATATTCCTTTCAATGTTACAATACATATTTATACATGTCGAAGCATCCAATACCATGGACAAAAAACCATTGTGTTGAAAACCATGGACCGAAAACCATCATGTCCAAAACCATGTGCGGAAATCATGCACAAAACCATAGGTAGGTCTGCCCAACCTAATATAGGGTCCCAAAAAAAACTTCCCGAGATGCTGTC
>APFE030531684.1:17316-46146 GCA_000404065.3 Pinus taeda | reverse complement strand
TTCTTGGATGATACAAATGACAAAACCTCCTTTCTATATATAGGAGTCTAGGGAGTCACAATATAATCCAGCCGACCTAACAATAATAATATAAAGCCACAAAAATAATAATAGAGGGATTCTATGGGGCACAGAAATAACAATATGTGGGTAATAGGGGCACAAAAATATAAATAAGGGGTATAACTACCATAGTAATGGGGTAATCACTAGTATTATAGGGACCCAACAAGACTCTGTTCTGTACACGTTTCTTAGTGATGGGATCCGAAGCAGTTTCTTTAGGCCACAGGCTTCATCTGGCACTTGTTCAAACTAAATCCAACAACCATTACTTTAGATTTATGTCTCTAGAAACTAAGGAAGAGGATTCAATGTACCTGTCTACCTACTTGTTTTGCTGTAGATTATTTTTCTACTTAAAAAAGTTGTATAATTTCTCTATAAATACCTATGTGAAGAATGCAGAACCAATTCGATTTGGATCATGTGTTAAGTTCAGATTTTCGCTCTATAGTTTTGAGAATGCATTCTCTATTTTAATATAAAGACTGTGTGTTTCATGGATACCTGAAAGCGTTGTTGGAGGGTTGATTAAGTGCATATAACTTGAGCAGCAACAGAGGGCCCTTACGCTAGTTAAGGTTACATTTTATTTTGTTTTGTCTTTCATAATTGAGTTGTAGATTCACTATGTTTTTTTCCATGATGTTTATAACCATTTTCTAACGTTGTTTCCATGATGTTTATAACCATTTTCTAACTTTGTTCATAATGCAGTTTTTGTCATCTTCTTGCTAATGCAGAATAGTTTTATTTCAACACAGAATAGTTCTTTTGTTTCACTACTTTCTAGTTTCTTACCAGTAGCTTGAAGTTGAGTTCAGTAGTGTAGAGTAATTCATTTCATTTTCTGTTCATTAGTCTTTAGATTTTGAATTAAACTGATCAATGCCATTTTATTATTATTTTAGTAACTCATGTTGTAGGTGAATGTTTCTAAAAGCCCTTCTAGTTGATGGTTCATCGTAAACTAAGTGGTGGAATATTTCACTTATGTAATGAGTCTTTTTCTGCATTTTTGTATTTCTTTTCTCTTAGAACAATGAAGTATGGAATCCCTCAAAATGTTATCACAAGGAGGTTGTTCTCCCAAAATTGTGTAGCATAGTGACAAAGCACTTCATTTAGTTTTTATAATAGACTAGTTGCAATTTAATTTTCAGTCTTAGTTTTTCATTTGGTTTTGTTGCAATTTCATTTTCAGTTTCTCATTAAGTTTTAATTCTGCAATAGACTAAACAGTAGTTGTAATTTCATTTTCAGTATTTCATTTTAGTTTTTTTTTTTTTTATCATAGATAGCTGCAATTTCAATTTTGATATTTCGTTAAGCTGATTAGACAGTAGTTGCAACTTCACTCTTAATTTCCTTTAATTCATGTTTTGTAAACAATCATAAGAGTAGAGATAGGAACTCTGTTTTTCGTTTTCTTGACTAAACTTTACTACCAAATCTGACTTTAAGCACTCTTATTCCTCATTTCATTTCTTTAGCAGCAGTAGATTTAAGGTTTTTTTTTGTTAAATACATTGTACATCATTAGGGATTAAAGGACTAAAAACCCCAAAACAACTTAAAACTCAAAAACACTGAAGTAAGAAGGGCCATCTAGCACATATAGTGCACTACACTTCATCAGTTTACGATACCCAGATTGATAATTTATGTAGAGCAAATTAGGACACTAAATTGACCAAATAGTCTATGTGGATGACCGTTTCCTTCCCCAGAATGTAATGATTCCATTAATGACAGTACTGCACAATGGAATACATTTCTATGTCGTAAGTGGGGTACTTTTGGACTGTGTCTGAGATTATTTCACTATGGTAAGCCATTGGATGGCCATGTTGAGTAAGAACTGCCCCAATAGCATTGTTGGAGGCAGCTGTCTCAATCTCAAATGGTTGTTGCAGGTCTGGTAATGTGAGCACTGGTGGAGAACAAAGGTGATTCTTCAACTTAGAGAATGCTTGATGTTGGGTTCCCGACCAAAAGAAATTTTCTTTCGCTCCGCGCTTGCTGAATTGACTTAAAGGCCAAGCGACATGAGAGAACCCCAACATGAACCTGTGGTAGAAGGTGGCAAGACCCAAAAAGCTACGCTTTTAGAGTGGTTAAGGCTGGCTAATCTTGAATGACTTGTATCTTAGATGGGTCCACATGTACGCCCTCCTCATCAATTATGTACCCCAGATATTAAACCTGGGTCAAGCCAAAGTGCATTTCTCCAAGTTAGCACACAACTTGTGTTGTCGAAGGGTTTGAAGGACCTGCTGAATATGGTGGAGGTGTTCTTCCCAACTCTGGCTGAAGATCAAGATGTCATCTAGATATGCCACCACGAATGCATTGGTGAAGGGCCACAAGATGTTGTCCATCAGTCTCATGAAGGTTGCAGGGGCGTTTGTTAATTCGTACAACATGACCAACCATTCAAAAAGACCCCCCTTGGATTTGAAGACAGTCTTCAACACATCAGAGGGTTTGATAGGCACTTGGCGATAACCTAACTTCAAGTCAATCTTGCTAAAATATTTCGCCCCATTGAGCTGGTCTAGAAGGTCATCAATCCATAGGATTGGGTACCTATTTTGGACAATGATCTTATTCAACACCCAATAGTCAATACAGACTCTCGAGGTCCCATCCTTCTTCTGTACCAATACAATCGGGCTCCCACAGGGTGGTGAGCTTGGCTTGATGTGCCCTTTTTGTAGTAGTTTTTGAATCTACCTCTTGATATCATCATTCTCCAGAACAGAGCATCGATAGATCGGTCCATTGGGCAGTAGCGCACCTAGGGTTAGATCGATGGAGTGCTTGACCTGACAGTGCAGAGGTATGCTTGTGGGTGAGGCAAAATTTCCTTGTACTCCTCCACGACCTTGCTCATTTGTTGCTACTATGCAGAGGAGCCCTGCCTGGAAGTCACGGCCACAACCTTCTTCTTGCCTTGGGGGGAATCATAAGGAAAATGAATTTACTGGTCTGGGAAATGATCTCACTACATTGCTTTGTAGTGATCAAAGAGATGGTGGTAGGTGGGGCTACCTGTGGTATCCTACACAACTTATTAGCCAAAGTAATAATCATATAGAGAGGTCTAGACTCATATACGGCATGTCACTTCCACAAGTATGGTTGTCCTAACAATACATCAGAAAATTCAAGAGGAGCAATGTCATACAATACCTCATCCGTGAAGGGCTTGATGCTATAGCGAAGGTGGCACTGCTGGCTTACAGAAAGATCTCGTCCTTGGTGAAGCCACCCAATGGTGTACAACTGTGGATGTGTTGTAGTCTCTAGTCCCAATCGCTTCACGACTTCAGCTGAAATGAGGTTCTTTTGGCTCCCTTTTTCGACAATGGACTATAGTGGAGAACCCTTCACCCACATCTATGAGTCGAAGAGGTGTTCCCCCTCCTCTGGATCTTTAGGCTCAATTTTCTGGATCTTTGTGGTGGCTATTAGCCTCGCTGGCAAAATTCCCAAAATTGGATCCATATATGCTCTTAAAGTCTCCAAATTTGCTTAAAATAATGCCAATGGATCCAAAAATTCTCTTGAAATCTTCAAGATTTGCCCAAGATCATCCAAAGGTCAAAATAAGCGCAAGAGGAGAGCCCTTGGAAGGGTAGAAATACACTATCGGGAAGCAAAAACACTCCAAAACCATGAAAAAACCATGGAAAATAGTCAAAGCACAACAACCTTTAGATCTGGCCGATCAATGGCCCAGATCTAAGTAGCAAATCATAATAAGTGCTATAGAGAGAATGACTTAAAGAAGGGGCACAAGACACCGCCGATCAATGACCTCCAATGATCAGATCGGTGGGTCACATCGGCGGGTGTATTGACAATTTAAGTAAGGGCCCTGGGCATCAATGATAAGCGATTGCGATCAGATCACATCGCTATATTGCAGTGGACTAGCACCAAGGGGTGGGGCCTATGCACAAGTATATGGGCGATGTGATAACTGGACTCGACAGTTATATAGAGGATATTTAATAATATTTCAGGTCCACGGGTGGGCTTGTTTTAATGCATTTTCAATGTATTTCATTATATAACGAAATACAAAGGGGAACTTGGTAGTGCCGATAGCGATGAAGCGCGAACCCGAAAGGGTCCAAGAAGTAAAATATATATTATTTAAGATCCACACAAAGTCTAGTTTTAATGCATTTTTATGTATTTTCATTATATAACGAAATACAAAAGGAGAACAAGGTAACGTCGATAGTGATGAGTCCCAGACTCGAAAGGGTTCGGGAACAAAATCTATATTATTTTAGGTCCGCCTAAGGCCAATTTTCATGTGTTTTCAATGTTTTTACGAATTTCAGGATATGAGGAAAATATAAAGGGACCAGGCCACCCGCAATAGGCAACAACGACCCAAAGGGTGGACCCAATAAAGGAATAAACCATTTTTGATGACTTTTGAAGTCCAAAAAGGATAGAGAAGGGCGAGATTTCTCAATGTTGCTATGTTTTCTGTTTAAAACAGAAACATTCATTATTTTCGGTAGAAGTCCACAATATGGCAGCGTTGTTCTGTGTTAACAGAAAGCATGCATTGCTAAACATTTGAAAGGGCCACAACATGCACATCTCATTCCAAACCGACAAAGTAGTCGTGGAGTAGCATAGTGCAACACAACACATGCAACGCCCAAAACAAACAGAAGCATCAACAACCTAGCATAGCTCATCAAAACAAACATCATGGTCCATCTCCAGCACGAGAGAGCTCCCAGATAGCGCATCAAACTACCTGAAGGTGGTTATTCCTCTGTCAGAAGGAGAAAACCTCTGAGCCATGCTTGCCTAGTTAGGGCATCAGTCAGTTAACAAGACAGAGAAGACAAATTAAGACTCTGAGCCTTAGAGAGCTAGGGAGCATTGTAAAAGGCCTATAAAAGGCTGGAAACTAAATGTAACAAGGGTTCAACCTCTAGAAATTACTGATACTTTGTTCCTTCAAGCTTCCCATCTTCATTCTAGTGAATACAAGCTTCTTTTGCTGTTATATGTTCAATGTCCATTTTTCTCCTCTGTTGTAAGCTTACACTTGAACAGTTCATTCATGTTTTCATTTGTGTCTAAGGCCAAATAACTGTCATCTTATCTCTGCTTTGATAAATTATATTTGCAAGCTTCTTTTACTTCCTGTCACTGGTCATTCATATGTGTTTATATATGCATCTATTGGTATAGGTGGTATTCTTCATCTATTCATTGAATTTACAAACTATTGAGCATTAGTGGTCTAAAGCCTTCTAGCGCTGAGGGTGTTCATGCATGTCTTGAGTTAAAAACAAAGTTGAAATGGTTATCTTGCTTGATCCAAATCATCATTCATTCCAATAGTTCAGAGAACAATATTGAAGATTATATGTTACCAGGCATCTTTGATCTGCAACCTAAGAGAGTTTCCTGGAGTGATAACAGTGGCCACGGTGGCATTGGGCTCCACATTAATGATCTTCTTCCCTTTGTTACTCCCCTTATCGGGTTTTGATTCAGAGTCGGAACCCGCGTTTGATTCGGAAGCCTTCAACTCAGCCACCAATGATTGCTTGGCCCGACACTCTCTTGTATTGTGAGTGGAGTTCTTATGGAACTCACACCTTTTCTCGTGTCCTTCTTCATCTTTGTGGTGTTGTTCCTTGCTTGCAGCTTCGACGGGTTGTCCTGGGTAGCCCCGAATTGGCTTGGTCCCTTGTTCTATGGTTTGGGGGTGACCTTTCCTTCCTTTGGATTCACAGCTCCAAATTCCCGCTTCTTCTGTTTAAACTTTTGCTCAATTTTTACAGCGTATCGATACGCCCAACCAAGCGAGGAAATGTCTAGGAACTCTATCTCTTCCTGTATTTACTTATGTAGATAGCCATGATACTTGAGCATAAAATGACACTTAGTATCTTTGATACCTAGCTTCGTGCGAAGGGTATGGAAAGTATTTGTGAACTCTGGCACATCTTGGTCCCTTCCCTGCTGTAGCGTGGTCCACTTTATGTATTTATATTCATAGCTCCTAACATGGTAATATTATTCCTTGATTGCATCTCAGAAAGAATTCCAAATGGGTGTAGCTGAAAACAATGAGGGTTCACTCTTGTCCTTTTGTTCACAGTAGGTTTCGCTCTAGTCCTTGACATGTGGGGCGGCTTTGAGAAGTGAAAACGTAATCTTTTCCCAATTGGGAAAGCCATGAACTGAAAAATATCCTTGTACTGGATTTAACCATTTATCTACGACGTCTGCATCGGTCAAGCCTTCAAATATGGGAATATTGAAGTTAAAGTGTACCTTAAAAGGAGTGGTGCCTCCAGAGTGGCTATTGGATGAAGATGCATTGCCTATGGGTAGCCATTGAAGGATCTGGGAAAATTTATCCATCGCGTCCCTCTGTCGCTCGAGAGATTCTTCGAGCAAGATTTTGAAAGGATCTCCTGCCCCCTCGTCTTTTTTTTTTCTTTCGTCATAGGAGGTCGTCAGGTTTTGTGAGGCTGATCCTGCAATGGTTCAACTAAATCGAGCCCTAATTCCTTATACCCTGACATTTTTGGGGACATGCAAAGAAAAACAAAGAAACAACAGACAGCTCTGATACCACTGATCCAAACTTAAACAGGAATGCAACGACTTACAAATATAATCATAAACATAGAGGTGCGGCAGAAAAAAAATTCATTTCATTAATGGAAAAATATTGAACTATGCTTACAAATAGAATGGAAATAAGATAGCTCGCGTGATGTTAGCTTATTTCTGAGGAGAGATGTACTGGATAAATGCCTTTAAACTGTGCTCCAATGAGGCTCAAAGGCCTATTTTTTATTGAGAAACAATGGAAAACCCTAAAAATCCAAAAAACTAACCCTAGGATATGAAGCGCAAACACTGTGGGCCCTGTTTGGGTAAATTGGTACATAAACTTCCCGGGGTCATAACTTTGGCATACGATCTCCGTTTGGCTATCATAATACCTCGTTTCGAAGATCTTGAAGAGAAGGCTGAAAACAAATTGGCAAGCCATTTGAGAAATTTCTAGTCTCTAGATTTTCCCTAAAAATATTGTTTAGGGCCTCAATATGGCTGTAGAAGTTCAAGACCCAAAAAACTACCAAAAATAGTAAATTGTGCTACAATTAAGGAAACCGAAAAACTGAAAGAGATAGTGTTGGGGGTCTAAGTGGAATAGGTAGGTGGCCACCAATATCCACCTAGATCATTCCTCCCCCCTTACAAATCAATGGTCTGCATTGCATTGAGTGCCTCCATGAGATGGGAAAACTTCTACTGAACTTGGTCCCTGGTGAGCCACTTGCCTTGGTGAAGGAGTTGTCCAGCTCTGACAACCCAATATAAGGATCTTCCGCTGGCGAGTGCTCTTGATTTGTGTGTCCATGATCCAATCAGTGGTGGCCTGTTCCATGCAGTTTGGGTTTAGCTCTATTGGCGTGAGTTGTTCTGCAATGTCAGATGTGTCCAACAATGGTGGTAAGTATGGCCGAAGGTGATCTACATTGAACTCTGGACAAATATTTTTCAAAAAAATGTCAATCTAAGATATGGACAAAAAGAATACTAAATAAAAATGTTAGGAAATATTTTGATAAACATGTCCATATCAAAGAAAATTTTATAGTAGATGCCCTAAAGAATGAAGGCAAAAATAAAATGTTAGGTTAGAGAGAAAAACAAAAAAGCAATAAACTCTAAAAGTGTGCAAGTCCAAGTGCCACTACGTTTTACTTTATTATGCAAAATAATGGTTGTGTGCAACTTGTCATAAATGCCACAACCCACGATAGTCAAATAGTTTAATCTTGACTAGTTCATGCTTTAAATTTCATATTTATAGTTAGAGAATAAAGATCTAGCCAAACTATTTAATCTTGGCAGATCAGTAGTTAGGTAGAGAATAATAAGGAGCTCATCAGTTTAATCTGAGCCCTTGGATGTTATAAGGTTAGAAATAGATAGTTTGTTTTTCAAAAGAAAAAGGAAAGAAATGGGTCTGCTAGCCTAAATGCACCCAATTAAGTGAAGAAAATATGTTAAGGTAAGTAAAAGGGTAGGTAGAATAAAAGTTGCAAAAGTACATTTACCATACTTGATCATGTGTTTCAGTGTGCAGGAGCAATTATGAAAGTGAAAAGAGTTTCACAAGTGGATTTGGTTAACTTCCCCTCATTCATCTCATTCCCCACTACATACTTGCTAATATCCCCTTTTCCCTTCATTTTCACCTTTGTCCCTAGGTTTCACACATTTCCCTAGCAATTCACCCTCCAAACTCATTCCCATACCTAAAAACCCCTTTTCCCTAGTGTGAAACCCATTTCCCTTTGAAAAAGTCACTTTCCCCTTTTAAAAACCATATTTTTCCATAAAAACCCATGAAAAAACCCAAAATACCCCTTATCCTAACGTTTTGTCCCCCGTCCACTTCATTTAACTTTAACTCTGCTTTTACCATTTTCATGACAAAACCTTTAAAACCCACAAAACCCCTTTACTAAAATAGAAGGCTCTAAAATAGATGAAATAACTTCTCTTCTTAGAAATCTATCTAATAGAATTTCCAAGACTGAGACTCAACCTAGGACAATTCAACAAATAGTTACTAGACCCCAAAATCAAAATCAAGGTCAGTATAAAAGGAATCCACAATTACAAATTCTTCAGAGACCTAGTAAGGATCAGTAGGTTCCCACTCCTCTACTAATAGATGACCAGCAACTTGATGAAAATACTATGACTATAACTAAAGATATCAATAACATGGATACTTCTTCTGATCATCAATTATCATTCCTCTCTCACAACAAAATCATGTTCAACAAGATCAAGATTCCTCACAGGTTTCTAAATACCATGCCTTCTCTGAATTTTTAATTGCAGAGTTGAACAAGAGATATGATCGTAGGCCTAGACCTGGCCCTGGAAGACCTTCTAAGGAGACTTCAATAATTAAACCTCGTACCAAAGCTACTGAAACTCAAACAACTCTTATTCAACCATTAAATCAGTCAACTGATACCGTTCAAAATGATAAAAATACTTTGACTACATTTAATGTTGAAAAAGAGTTAGAAAGAGTTAAAATCCCATTTGTAAAAACCCTAGGTATAAAATCAAGTCTCCAAATGGATACAAAACACCTTGTTGATGCTGAAAGTGATATCATTAGTCTGCAAGATGAAAAACCAGCAGTTGTCTTTGGTCCAAGCTCAGATATGATAGATGAGATAGTGCCTCCTTTCTATGTAACTCTTAAGATGAATGACTCCATGCTATATAATTGTATGCTTGATTATGGAGCATCACATAACCTCATGCCAAAAACTATCATGGACCATTTGAAACTTGACATAACTAGATCCTATCATGACTTGTACACCTTTGATTCTAAAAGGGTGCCTTGCTTAGGATTAATTAAGTATTTGGTAGTCACCCTTGCCCAAATTCCAGTGAAAAGTGTAGTACTTGATATAGTTGTCACAGACATCCCTCCCAAATTTTGAATGCTCCTTTCTAGATCTTTCTGTGCCAAATTAGGGGGAGCTCTTCAGATGGATATGTCTTATGCCACTATTCCAGTCTATGGGGGAGAACAATTAAGGTTATATAGAGAGGTAAGATTTGTGCACACTGTTTGCAAAACAGACCAGCTAAGGAACCATCCCATTTATGCAAATGATCAGGATGTTGGTTGCTTTCAACTCTCTTCAAACCAAAAACATGAAACTCAAGTTAAAATAGAAGATGTAATTGTAAGTCTTGTACCTAATCAAGCTGATGTATGGAAACTATATTTTGATGGTTCTTGTACAAAAGATGGGGCGGGAGCTGGGGTAGTTTTAATTTCACTAGAAAAAGAAAATATCACCCAATCATGTCAACTTGACTTCGAAGTTACCTATAATGTGGCTGAATATGAAACTTTCCTTCTAGGATTGCAATTAGCCAAAAGCTTAAATGTTCAAAAACTAAGTGTTTTTACTGATTCAGAACTTATTGTCAAAAAAGTGAGTAACGTTTGCCAAACTAAGCATCCTAGACTTAGGTCTTATCGAAATGAAGTTTGGGATTCAGTTGAAAACTTATTTGATTCTTTTAATTCGACTTATATTCCAAGAGATCAGAATATTCATGCAAATGCCTTAGCTATTTCTTCTAGTGCATTTAAAATTACTGATCAAATCAATGTACTCTATCAAATACAAGTCAAGTACAGACCATCCATCCTAGACAATCTAAAACACTGGTAGATATTTGAAGATGATGAACATTTGAAATATTTTCTGCAGGTTATAGATGATTTTTCAGTTCTACAATTTGATGAAGATAGAAAATAAATATATGAAAATACAAATGAAAATGCTGCTTCAAAATTCAATTAAAAAATTGTTGATCATGAAATTATTCATTTGTCTAACAATTTTATTCCCAAAGGCCTCATTCCTTTAGAAAAATTGTTTGATCAAAATTATGTCCTCAGAAATCCTCAGTCCATTCCTTCACAAGATGACATAGAAGAAATTAATATTGGAACAAATGATGAAATTAAAAACATCAAAATCTATGCATCCCTAGATCTGAGATCAATGCTTAATATATTAAGTTACTGCAAACTTACAAGGATGTTTTTGCATGGACCTATGCTGATCTTAAAACCTATGATACTTCACTAATACAACATAAGATTCCTTTAAAGCCAGAAGCAGTCCCTTATCAACAGAAACTTAGGAGGATCAATCCAACCCTTCTACCAACTGTAGAAAAGGACATTAAGAAAATGCTAGATGCAAAGATCATTCTCCCTCTTAGATATTCTAATTGGGTTCCAAACTTAGTTCCTATTAGAAAGAAGAATGGAGAAATTAGACTCTCCGTGGACTTTAGAAATTTGAGAAAAACATCATTAAAATATAAATATCATTTTCCCAAAATGGATCAGTTACTTCAAATGGTTTCAAGAGAAAAAATGCTTTCTATGCTTGATGGTTTTTCAAGCTATAATTAGGTAAATTTTGATCCAGCAGACAGAGAAAATATAACCTTTACAACACCTTGGCGTACATTCATGTATTCTAGAATGCCATTTTCCTTAACCAATGTTGGAGAAACATTTCAGAGAGCTATGGATGTAGATTTTGTGGGTCAAGTAAATAAATTTGTGGTTATTTATCTTGATGACATCATTTTTTTTTCTAAATCTGATCAGAAACATCTAAAGCACTTGATGAAGGTCTTTGACAAGTGTAGAAAATTCGGAATATCATTGAACCCTAAAAACTCTCTCTTTGCTATCAAAAAGGAAAACTCTTGGGCCACATAATTTCACAAAAAGGAGTAGCCATTGATCCCAAATGTGTGTCTGCCATTGAAACGTTGACCTTACCTAAAAATAAGGAGATTCAAGATTTTCTAGGCAAGATTAATTTTTTAAGGAGATTCATCCCAAATTATACTGAGATTATAAAAGATATAACTGACATGCTCCAAAAGGATCATGAAGTTAAATGGACTATCTCTTCTAGGCATGCATTTGATCAGATCAAGAAAGCCATCTATGAAGATCCCACCTTGGCCAACCTTGATTACACTAAACCATTCAGTATCTTTTCCTTTGCCTCAGAAACAACCCTTGCTGCTTTTCTACTACAAAAGAATGAGGATTCCCATGACCTACCCATACCTTTTTTAGTACGGTTATGAGAGATGTCGAGCTTAAGTATGACATAATTGAGAAGCAAGCCTATGCCCTTATTCAAGCCCTGAAATCTTTCAGGATGTATGTCCTACATTCTCCTATTACTGCTTATGGCCCTAGCAGTGCTGTGAAAACTGTTTTAACTCAACTAGACACTGATGGGAAGAGAGGTAGATGGATCACTCAAATATTGGAGTTTGATCTAACTATCAAAACTAAAAACCTAGTAAAACGCCAAGGATTAGCTAATCTTCTAGCTGAATCCAACTGTAAAGTGCTCGGAATCAATTTTGTTTTAGAGATACAAGAGGAGAATCCACAAGAACCTTCTCAAACCTTAGATAGGGAGAATCCATAAGAACCTTCCCTTCATCTGGAAGAAAAGAATCCACAAGAACCTTTACCTTCAGATTAGATGCGCCCTTTACACATTAATGAAAAATTTGTGTTGTTAGATTGGTACCAAGACATTGTAAATTTCTTGATGCATTTTGAATGTCCAACATCATTCTCCAAAAGCCAGTGTAAAACTCTCAAGCTGAAAGTAGTCAAGTATTGTATCATAAATGCAAATTTATACTGGAAAGATCCACCAAATATTTTATTATTATGCTTAATAGAATTAGAAACTGAAGGAATCATTGACCAGTTTCATCCATGATTTTGTGGAGGACATTATGGTTGGAGAGTAACAACATATAAGATATTAAGGGGAGGATTTTATCTACCAACAATTTTCTTACAAGTAGGAGCAAAGGTCAGAAGTTATGTTCCATGTAAAATGTTTTCTGGTAAGCAAAAAATAGCAGCACTTCCACTGGTTCTATCAATAGTCTCAGAACCTTTTAGTCAATGGGGATATATTTTATCGGAGAAATTCATCCAACTTCAAGTAATAAGCATGGATGGATCCTCACTGCAATTGACTAATTCACTAAATGTGTGGAATCAATTCCAGTGAGAAATGCTATAGATTCAATAGTAATCAAATTTATTGAAGAGAATATCTTATCTATATTTGGTTTCCCTACTAAAATTGTCATTGATAATGCAACAACCTTTTCTAGTGTTAAAATTATTTAGTTTTGCCAGAAATATCAAATTTTGTTACATCATTCAACTCCATATTACCCACAAGGTAATGGCCTCGCAGAACCCTAAGAAAAAGTTTGATAAAGCTAATCAAAAGGACTCTAGCAGATCATAAAAAGGGTTGGGACTCTCGTTTAGTTTATGCGGTATGGGAAAACAGAATTACTCCAAAGAGATCCACTGGTAAATCTCCTTTCCAGTTAGTTTATGGGAAAGATGCAATCTTCCCTACCAATTTGGCCTTCCCTGTTTTAAAATTCCTGCAGGATTCAACAGATGAACCTGATGATTTTTCAAGGAGGATAAATCAGATTATTGAACTGAATGAAAATAGAGATGAAGTTCAATACAAATTGAAAAAGTATCATAAGAAGATGAAGAGCTTGTTTGATAGAAGAGCCAGGGAAAGGGACTTCAAGGAAGGTGATCTAGTTCTAAGATGGTATTCCAGGAGAGAAGAAAAGGGAAAACATGGCAAGTTTGACAACCTGTGATTTGGACTTTTAGCAATTGTTGAAGTGAAAGGAAACAACACTTTTGTGCTATAAAATCTTGAGGGGCTATATTCCACTTACCCTGTAAATGGAAGGTTTCTCAAACATTACATTCAGTACTGATAAGTTGAAGTTGATTTCATTAATACCATTGTAAAAAATCCAATTTCTTTTACTTTTCAAACTGTCAGTGTGATTTTTTACAGCAAAGACTCCATAGCCCGAGGAGAAGGCACATGAATTTGCAGGTTCTCTGCATTCTACAAGAGAAAGCAGTCCCCAGTTGGAGCCAACGTTGTAGCGCTTTTTGGTTTTGATAAGTTAGAATCAATTAGTCAAAAAATGAAAATATTTTTCAAAAAAATGTTAAGCTATGATATGGACAAAAAGAATACTCAATAAAAATGTTAGGAAATATTTTGATAAACATGTTCATATCAAAGAAAATGTTAGAGTAGATGCCCTAAATAATGAAGGCAAAAATAAAATGTTAGGTTAGAGAGAAAAACAAAAAAGCAATAAACTCTGAAAGTGTGCAAGTCCAAGTGCCACTATGTTTTACTTTATTATGCAAAATAATGGTTGTGTGCAGCTTTTCATAAATGCCACACCCTTGATAGTCAAATAGTTTAATCTTGACTAGTTCATGCTTTAAATTTCATGTTTATAGTTAGAGAATAAAGACCTAGCCAAACTATTTAATCTTGGTAGATCAGTAGTTAGGTAGAGAATAATATTGAGCTCATCAGTTTAGTCTGAGCCCTTAGATGTTATAAGGTTAGAATTAGATAGTTTTTTTTTTCAAAAGAAAAAGGAAAGAAATGGGTCCGCTAGCCTAAATGCACCCAATTAAGTGAAGAAAATATGCTAGGGTAAGTAAAAGGGTAGGTAGAAGAAAAGTTGCAAAAGTACATTTACCATGCTTGATCATGTGTTTCAGTGTGTAGGAGTAGTTATGAAAGTGAAAAGAGGTTCGCAAGTGGATTTGGTTAACTTCCCCTCATTCATTTCATTCCCCACTACATACTTACTAATATCCCCTTTTCCCTTCATTTTCACCTTTGTCCCTAGGTTTCACACATTTCCCTAGCAATTTACCCTCCAACCTCATCTCCCTACCTAGAACCCCGTTTTCCCTAGTGTGAAACCCATTTCCCTTTGAAAAGGTCACTTTCCCCTTGTAAAAACCCTATTTTTCCATAAAAAGCCATAAAAAACCAATAATAACCCTTATCCTAAGGTTTTGTCCCCCCTCCGCTTCATTTAACTTTAACTTCGATTTTACCATTTTCACGACAAAACCTTTAAAACCCAGAAAACCCCTTTACTCTAAGTTTTGTCTCCTCCCACATTCTATTAACCTACGGTGTGGTTAATAAACCCTTCTCGACACCTGTTTAACTTACAAATCCTTTTTATTTTTCCCCGGTCCCACTTTTATTAAACCCATCGCAATCTGTCTAACCTGCACTTTATTCATGAAATAATTACAAATACTTTGTCATTAACCCCTGGGCAATTCTAATATCCATGCCTATCCCCTTCGTGCATCTCAACCACGCGAAAGCCATCCGATCATCCACTCCCAGATCCAACCACTCATAGCCATATCGCGCACTAGCGATCTCCGAACTTTAAAGGCCCGAGAGCATGCGAGATTCATGGTTTTGCTCGGGCCCCTTGTGGTTACGTGTCATTTCCTTGTTAAATCGCGTTCCCTCGGAGAAAAACCACTCCACAGCCAAAAGCAGTGCAATGAGTCTCTAAAACTGCTCCCCACATATGACAAAACCATCCACTGTTCACTTTGTGCCAAATTTCATAATTTAATTGTTTCACCGTTTAAAAAACAAAACCCTCAATTTCGCTCCTTCCACTCGTTCTTCACTGAAACCTGTCTAAACCATGCATGCACGACCTTAAGCCTCTTCAAGTCAATTCGACCTCCAATTACCATTTAAACGTCATTGGGACTTCGTCCAAACACATGCCCCATGCCTAAAGCCTTTTATCTCTTCCCTTCCAACCTATTTTTTCTTAACAATTGCTATATTTTGCAGGTGATTAGCAGAAGACCAGGAGACTGGATAAATAGTTTTGACACTAGTTAAAAACCTGTTTACTCCAAGATTCCTAGGAAATCTATTCAAAAGGCTTCATCTATTAGAAGTTTGTGTACAAACAGAAGATCAAGTTTAAACCAGAGACAGAGCAGAAAGAAGTCATTTTACACAGTAAATGTTAAAACAGACAATTTACACAGTAAAAGTTAAAACAGAGGAAACAGATAAAAGGCAAAGAAGATGACCAATATCCAAACTACCTAATGCTGAGACATGTAAAAACTAAATGATTTACTCCTGAAATACACAATAAAAACTTGAAATATACAGTAAAGGTAAAAAGGCACGGTAAAGGATATTTATAGGTCATCAAGGTCAAAGAGTATCAGATGAAAGTGTATCGGCGTGAAGACCACACAACCAAGCAGCTTAAAGGGAAAAAGATCAAAGACCAAAGCCAGCAGAACCTAAATAACGGGGACAACAAGTAGCAGTTTAATAGTTCTCTCTATCTTCTTGCATAAAGACATTTCCTTTTCCTTAAGTAAATCTATTTTTGTAAAAACATTTTAGGATATTTTCCTAATTCTATTGTTGTATAAATAACTCTCCTTATAAGTTATTATGGCTTCATTGTTCATCACTGAACCAGGTTGACCATTGAAAGCGAGTTCACTCTTATAGAAGCATTTGTAAACCTTTGAACTAGCTTTTCTGGACCCTTAATACAAAGTAGAGGATTCTGAATTTAGTTTACACAGTTTGTGTTTCTTGTAAGCTTTTCCTAGTATAACACTCATTATGTTTTTCTTCATATTCTTATGTCTTGCAGAGATACCTCAGTAGGAATAATTGTGTCTCAATTTATTCCTATAAGCTTTTGAAGTGATAATCATTAAAGAGGATGGATTAATGAACTCTCTGTTTAATTAGTTCCCTCTAAATCAATAAATCATCAACATCTTGTTGTAAGCATAAGCATATTCTCTTGAACCTTCTGAACATCGGTCAGAGGTTTTCACACTTATGATTGTTTAATTTTCTGAATGAAAATTGTAATAATCATATTATTTTTTGTTTCTTCTCACCACTATTCAAGATATTTCATTGTGTCAAATTTTATAGAAGCCCTTCATTTTGGGATTAATATTATTCAAAGGGTTAGGCATTATAATGTTACATTTGTTTCATTCATTGGTCTTCCAAATCAAAACCAAAACCACAGAAAAAATTATCTTCGATGCTCTGGCATTGATAGTTGACCACTATTATCTCAGAGGTACAACATCAGCTTCGCGCCATTGCCAGGGATTCAAATTCTTTTAATTTTTCATGGGACAACGATATTCATTCTATTCCTTTAAGGCAATTAAAGGTCTAGAAAGGTTAAAATCTTTCACCTGGCGACTCCACTAGCCCAAACTGGCACCTTTTAAGCACACCAAATCTCATTCAGAATTTGACTTAGCTAATCCTCTGTCAGATCCTGAAAAACTTCTAAGAAAGGCCAGTTCTAAAAGGAGACAACAACCATCTTCTTCTTCCTCTTCTGCCTTGTAGTCTAAAGATTTAGAATCATTTGATCCTTTTCGTATTATTCCATCTGATCGTGATAAGACACAAATAACTCCTAGGGTTTCTGAACTATTAGATAGGGGAGTTGATTTAGGTTCATCTCTCCTAATTCATTCTTTTGAAACACATCAAGAACCCTCTTTACCACCAAGATCACCTAAAACTAAATCTGACTTGGGTGTTCATTTACTTGAATACAAACACATAGATTTCATATCCCCTACCACTTATCCATTTCCTTCCACTTCTAAACGACTTGAAGCATCTACTTTTGAACAACCTGAAGAGACCATCTCTGTATACATAAATCCACTCTTTGAAACAAAATAGGGTATTCATTCGAAGGTCCCAAAGCTAGTTCTTAAGACTCCTTTAAAGATATTCAAGAGACCTCCTCCTTCTTCACCTCCACATAGTCACACACCCCCTCAATCACCATCTTCTACCTCTTCTTCATCTTCTCCTCCTTCATATTCTTCTCCTTCATCCACATAAACACCTCATACACCACCTTCTACTATGGCATTCCAACCTATTGTACAGGCTAGATATGCATCTTTAGTCTTACCTGCTACCCTAGATGCATTCCTAGCTAGATACTTGAAATACCTTCCCAGGTATAATGGAGAAACTAGTCTCGCAGTTGAAGATCATCTTCAAGATTTTATAGACTTTACAGAAAACATGAATATCGAACAAGAAAATGTTTACATGAGATTGTTTGTACAATCACTTGAAGAAAACGTAAGAATCTGGTTTAGGAAGTTATTTGTAAATTCCATTAGAAATTGGGAAGAGTTTACAAACATATTTAAAAACCAATGGGTGTAAAGAAAGATCCTCTTTAATTTCTAACCGAATTTGAAGAACTTAAAATAAACTTTGGTGAACCTATATCTAATTTTATCAAAAAGTTCAACAAACTTGATCATAAGATGCCCCCTGATTGTAAACCCCCTATAGCAGCAGCTAAGTCTAGGTTTTCTAAAGCCTTTGACTATGATTTTGTTGTAATGCTTAGAGAGAGAACTTCAAGAACTCTTGAATATATGCAAACAAATGCTATAGAGGTGGAAGCAAATAGGTTTGCTTTGACTTCCTTGAAAGCTAAAGGGGAAAAGGCCCAAATAAAACTCAAATCTATTCAAGAACCCTCTAATTCCACTAGCTCTTCTAAGACTAAACCTAAAGGCTCTAAAATAGATTAAATAACTTCTCTTCTTAGAAATCTATCTAATAGAATTTCCAAGATTGAGACTTAGCCTAGGACAGTTCAACAAACAATTACTATACTCCAAAATCAAAACCAAGATCAATATAAAAGGAATCCACAATTACAAATTCTTCAGAGACATAGTAATGATCAGCAGGTTCCCACTCCTCTACTGATAGATGACTAGCAGCCTGACGAAAATACTATGACTATTACTAAAGATATCAATAACATGGCTACTTATTCTAATCAAATAGTTATCATTCCTCTCTCACAAAAAAATAAGGTTCAACAAGATCAAGATTCCTCACAGGTTTCTAAATACCATGCCTTCTCTGAATTTTTTATTGCAAAGTTGAACAAGAGATATGATCTTAGGCCTAGACCTAGCCCTCGAAGACCTCCTAAGGAGACTCCAATAATTGAACTTCACACCAAAGTTGCTGAAACTCAAACAACTATTATACGACCATTAAATTAGTCAATTGATACTATTCAAAATGATAAAAATGCTTTGACTACATTTAACGTTGAAAAAGAGTTAGAAAGAGTTAAAATCCCAATTCCACTTTCAGAACTTTCTAAAAACCCTGGGTATAAAAATCAAGTCTCTAAATGGATACAAAACACCTCAGTTGATGCTGAAAGTGCTATCATTAGTCTGCAAGATGAAAAACCAGCAGGTGTCTTTGGTCCTTGCTCAGATATGATAGATGAGATAGTGCCTCCTCTCTATGTAACTCTTAAGACGAATGACTCCATGCTATATAATTGTATGCTTGATTATGAGGCATCACATAACCTCATTCCAAAAACTATCATGGACCATTTGAAACTTGACATAACTAGATCCTATCATGGCTTGTACACCTTTGATTCTAAAAGGGTGCCCTGCTTAGGATTGATTAAGGATTTAGTAGTCACCCTTGCCCAAATTCCACTAAAAAGTGTAGTACTTGATATAGTTGTCACAAACATCCCTACCAAATTTGGAATGCTCCTTTCTAGATCTTGTTGTGCCAAATTAGGGGGAACTCTTCAGAGGGATATGTATTATGCCACTATTCCAGTCTATGGGGGAAAACAACTAAGGTTATATAGAGAGGTAAGATTTGTGCACACTGTTTGCAAAAAAGACCAGCCAAGGAACAATCCCATTTATGCAATTGATCAGGATGTTGGTTTCTTTCAACTCTCTTCAAACCAAAAAAATAAACTCAAGTTAAAATAGATGTAATTGAAATTCCTGTACCTAATCAAACTGATGTATGGAAACTATATTTTTATGGTTCTTGTACAAAACATGGGGCAACAACTTGGGTAGCTTTAATTGCACTAGAAAAAGAAAATAACACCCAATCATGTAAACTCGACTTCGAAGTTACCAATAATGTGGTTGAATATGAAGCTTTCATTTTAGGACTGTCATTAGCCAAAAGCTTAAAGGTGAAAAACTTAAGTGTTTTTACTGATTCAGAACTTATTGTCAAACAAGTGAGAAACATTTTCCAAACTAAGCATGCTAGACTTAGGTCTTATCGAAATGAAGTTTGGGATTTAGTTGAAAACTTATTTGATGCTTTTAATTTGACTTATATTGCAAGAGATAAGAATATTCATGCAGATGCCTTAGCTATTTCTGCTAGTGCATTTTGAATTCTTGATCAAACCAATATACTCTATCAAATACAATTCAAGTACAAACCATCCATCCCAGACAATCTAAAACAATGGCAAATATTTGAAGATGATGAACATTTGAAATCTTTTCTATTGGTTATAGATGATTTTTCAGTTCTACAAATTGATGAAGATATAATAGAAATATATGAAAATACAAATGAAAATGATAATTCAAACTTCAATTCAAAAATTTCTAATCATGACATTATTCAATTGTTTAACAATTTTATTCCCAAAGGCCTCATTCCTTTAGAAAAATTGTTTTATCAAAATGATGTCCTCAGAACCCTTAGTCCATTTCTTCACAAGATGACATAGAAGAAATTAATATTGGAACAAATGATGACATTAAAAATGTCAAAATCTATGCATCCCTAGATCCTATGATCAAAGCTCAATATCTTAAGTTACTGCAAACTTACGAGGATGTTTTTTCATGGACCTATGTTGATCTTAAAAGCTATGATACTTCACTAATAGAGCATAAGATTCCTTTAAAGCCAGAAGCAGTCCCTTATGAACAGAAACCTAGGAGGATCAATCTAGCCCTTCTACAAACTGTAGAAAAGGACATTAAGAAAATGCTAGATGCTCAGATAATTCTCCCTCCTAGATATTCTAACTGGGTTGCAAACATAGTTCCTATTAGAAAGAAGAATGGAGAAATTAGACTCTATGTGGACTTTAGAAATTTTAACAAAGAATCATTAAAAGATAACTATCCTTTGCCCAAAATGGATCAGTTACTTCAAATGGTTTGAGGAGCACGAAGAATTTCTATTCTTGATGGTTTTTCAGGCTATAATCAGGTAAATGTTGATCCAACAGATAGAGAGAAGACAACCTTTACAACACCCTGGGGTACATTCATGTATGCCAAAATGCCATTTGGCTTAACCAATGCTGGAGAAACATTTCAGAGAGCTATGGATGTAGATTTTGTGGGTCAGGTAAATAAATTTGTGGTTATTTATCTTGATGACATAATTGTTTTTTTCTAAATTTGATCAGAAACATCTAAAGCACTTGATGAAGGTTTTTGATAGGTGTAGAAAATTTGGAATATCATTGAACCCTAAGAATTCCTTGTTTGCTGTCAAAGAAGGAAAACTGTTGGGCCATATAATTTCAAAGGAGGGAGTAGTAATTGACCCCAAACGAGTATCTGCCATTGAAACATTGACCTTACCTAGAAACAAGAAGGAGATTCAAGCTTTTCTAGGCAAGATTAATTTTTTAAGCAGGTTTATTCCAAATTATGCAGAGATTGTAAAAGATATAACTGACATGCTCCGAAAGGACCATGAAGTCAAATGGACTTCCTCTTCTAGGCATGCATTTGAACAATTAAAAAGGGCTATCTCTAAAGCTCCCACCTTAGCCAACCCTGATTATACTAAGCCATTTAATGTTTTCTCTTTTGCCTCTGAAACAACCCTTGCTGCCGTTCTATTACAGAAAAATGAAAATTCTCATGACCAACCCATAGCCTTTTTCAGCAAGGTTATGAGAGATGCCGAGCTTAAGTATGACATTATTGAGAAGCATGCATATGCCCTCATTCAAGCCCTAAAATCATTTAGGATGTATGTCTTACATTCACCTATTACTGCTTATGTTCCTAATAGTGCTGTGAAAATTATCCTAACCCAACTAGACACTGATGGGAAAAGAGGTAGATGGATCACTCAAATTCTGGAGTTTGATCTAACTATCAAGACTACCAAGCTAGTAAAAGGTCAAGGATTAGCCAAGCTTCTAGTTGAATCCAACTGCAAAGTACTTGGAATCAATTTTGTTTTAGAAATACAAGGGAAGAATAGACAAGAACCTTTTGTACTTGCACAAGGGAAGAATCCACAAGAACCTTCTCTCCTTGCAGAAGGGGAGAATCCACAAGAACCTTCCCTTCATCGTAAAGGGGAGAATCCACAAGAACCTCTACCTTCAGAGCAGATCATTCCTATACACATTGATGAAAAATTCTTATTGTCAAACTGGTATCAAGATATTGTAAATTTCTTGATCGATTTTGAGTGTCCAACATCATTCTCCAAAACCCAGTGTAAAACCCTTAAGTTAAAATCAGTCAAGTATTGCATTATAAATGCAAATTTTATACTGGAAAGATACATTGAATATTTTGTTATTATGTTTAATAGAATCAGAAACTTAAAGAATCATTGATCAGTTTCATACACGATTTTGTGGGGGACATTATGCTTGGAGAGAAAAATCATATAAGATTTTAAGGGGAGGATTTTATTGGCCCACATTGTTCTTACAACTAGGGGAAAAGGTTAGAGGTTGTGTTCCTTGCCAAATATTTGCTGGTAAACAAAAATTAGCAGCTCTTCCACTCGTTCCATCAGTAGTTTCAACACCTTTTTCTCAATGGGGATTAGATTTTGTTGGAGAGATTCACCCCACTTCAATTAATCAGCATAGATGGATCTTCACTGTGACAGACTACTTCACTAAATGGGTGGAAGCAATTTCAGTCAGAAATGCTACTGAATTAGCAGTAATTAAGTTTATTGAGGGGAATATCTTATCTAGATTTGTTTGCCCAACTCAAATTGTCACTGATAATGTAGCAGCTTTTTCTAGTGTTAAAATGATTGAATTTTGCTAGAAATATCAGATTCTGTTACATCATTCAACTCCATACTACCCTCAAGTTAATGGCCTTGCAGAGTCATCAAACAAAAGCCTGGTAAAGGTAATAAAAAAAACTCTAGTTGATCATAAGAAGAGCTGGGATTCACATTTGATTTATGCAGTATGGGCAAATAGAATTACTCCAAAGAGATCAACTGGCAAATCTCCATTTCAATTAATCTATGGGAAAGATGCAATTTTCCCTACCAATTTGGCCTTCCCTATTTTAAAATTCATGCAGGATTCAACAGATGAACCTGATGATTTTTCAAGAAGAATAAATCATATAATTGAACTTAATGAAAACAGAGATGAAGTTCAAAACAAATTGAAGAAATATCAAAATAAGATGAAGGCCCTGTTTGACAGAAGAGCCAGGGAAAGGGACTTTAGGGAAGGTGATCTAGTTCTAAGATGAGATGCCAGGAGAGAAGAGAAAGGAAAGCATGGAAAATTTGACAATCTATGGGTTGGACCTCTAGCAATTGCTGAAGTGAAGGGTAACAACACTTTTGTGCTGCAGAATCTTGAGGGGCTATATTCCACTTATCCTGTAAATGGAAGGTTTCTCAAACATTACATTCAATACTAAGAAGTTGAAATAGTTTTCATTGTAAATACTCTAGTTTTCTTTTACTTTCCAAGATGTCAGTGTGATTTTTCTTATAGAAAGGACTCCATAGTCCAAGGAGAAAGCACATAGATCTGCAGGTTCTCTACATTCTATAGGAGAAAGAAGTCTCCAGATGGAGCCAATGTTGTAGCATTTTTTGGTTTTGATAAGATAGAATATTTGAAAAAAATGTTAAGTTAGGATATGGACATAAAAATATCGAATAAAATGTTTTTGAAAATATCTTGATTATGATGTCCATATCAAAGAAAATGTTAGGTTAGATGTCCTAAAAAATCAAGGCAAAAAGAGAATGTTAGGTTAGAAAGAAAAGAAAACAAATAAACTCTCAAAGTGAGCAAGTCTAAATGACACTACTATTTTTATGCAAAATAATCGTTGTGTGCAGCTTGTCATAAATGCCACAACCCATGACAGTCAAATAGTTTAGTCTTGATTGCTCCATGCTTTAAATTTTATGTTATAGTTAGAGAATAAAGATCTGGCCAAACTGTTTAATCTTGGAAGATCAATAGTTAGGTAGAGAATAATAAGGTTCTCATCAGTTTAATCTGAGCTCTTGGAGGTTATAAGGTTAGAATTAGATAGTTTGTTTTTTTAAATAAACGGAAAGGAAAAGGGTTTTCTAGCTTAAATGCACTCATTAAGTGAAGAAAAAATGATAGGATAAACAAAGGGTAAGTAGAAGAAAGGTTGCAGAAGTATGATAATTCATTGGACAAAATGTACATTTATCATGTTTTACCATATGTTTCTATGTCCATGATGCAATTACATAAAGCAAATGAAGGTCTACAAGATCAATTAATTAACTTCCCATTCATACGCATTCATCCCTATATTTACTAATTTCCCCTTCCCACCTTCATACAGTTCATATTCATTCATTTTCCATAAAAAAACCCCTTTTCCTAAGGTCAAAATCCTTTTTGCCTAGGAAAAGTGAAAACCCCATGCTAAATCCCCTTTTAACCAAAAAACCCGCAAAATGATGTTTAGCCTAAGTATTGAAGTATATATAAAGAACAAATAACCCATGATAAAGCTTTATACTTAGTGTATTTCCCCTTTCCGCTCATATTTCATATTAACGCTAACTTAACATATTAAACCCCTAAAAGTCCCTTTCGCGTATATATTAACTCCCTTTACTAAAATATCCCGAAACCATAAATTTTACTATAAAACTATGTATTTCATAAAATATCGCATCCATCGTGCATGCACTCTCCTCCGCAGTATGATATGTGATGCGTCACAGACCTGACACAATATATTTCATAATTCATTGCCATATTGCATCCGCCTCCACTGCAAGTCCTGGCTAAAAGCATAACCCTTCGCTATTGCGATCTCTGATATGCGATGGGAACCCGGTCCGATCACATATTATCCATGATTTATTTTCGCATTGTGTCTGGCCCCAATCGCATTCCTTTGCGATGGGCCTTCCTTTGCTAAACTTCGATTGCGATATGTGGTGAACCCGGACCCGATGACATTTGTCCGCTCGAATTCATATAATTTCAAGTCTGCCATACCATGTTTTGTGAAGGTTTTCTTTGTTAAAATGTTTTTATGATTTAAACGAAGAATTAACCTAAACCTCTGTTTTAACATAAAACCTAGCTAATCTCAGTTTTTAACCCATAATTAAGCCCATACCACTATGATTAATTGTTGGGCCCCTCCATTGCTCTTTCGCTCCACCAGCATTCAATCAGATGCATTCAAATCCAATGACCCACAATGATTTTAGGTTGGCTCTCTATATGGGCACTACCCACTCGAAAAGCAGTATTCCATTGACCTTCCCTTGCTACGTGTCAGGTTCAGATTGTATCGAGTGACCCCTCCCAAAACCGCCCGTGCCTCATAAGCGGTGCAATGAAAACCAAAACCACCTCCCGCATAACGACAAAATGACCATTGTTCACTTTGCACCATATTTCAAAAAGTAGACTGTTTTTCCGTTTAAACGCAAAAATCACCATTTTGGCTTTGTTTCCCTTGTTTTCACAGTGAAGCCTCCATAAGCCTCTGCGACCAATAAAACCATTGTTTTACCTTCCGATACGCTTTGGACTCCTTCCAATATCCTTTCAAGCTCTATAAAGCCATTGAAGACCTTCTCTGTCACATATGTGTTCTTAACAATTTCTGTGTTTTGCAGGAAAAAACTTATGTTCCAGGCTTACAAAGAAAAATCCTGCATATAGTTTGAAGACAAATATGAAGATCATATTAAATCACTTTACCCTGTAACATAAAATCTAAAGCGATATACTGTTGAAAAACACAATAAAAACCTGAAATGCACAGTAAAGGTAAAAAGAACACAGTAAAGGCTACTTAGCAGGGTTAAAGGATATTCACATAGTTTAAAGAGTATCAGATGAAAGATCAGATGAAGGAATCAACCAGCGTAAGGGATACAAACAATCAAGAAGCTTAAAGGGCAAAATATCAAATAACAAAGCCAGCACAACCTGAATAAATGGGACAACAAGAAGTAGTTCAATAACTGCCCCTATCTTCTTGCATGAAGATCTTTACTTTCCTAGAATAAATCTTAAACAATTTTAGGATATTTTCTTAGTTTCATTATTGTATAGATAACTCTCTTCTTGAGTTATTATGGGTTCAATGTTGAAGGCTCAGGGTTCATTAGTTGTTAAGTCGTGACTGTTCATTCTACCTTGAACCTGGTTGCACCTTTGAAAGAAGCTTTTCTAGACACTTGATGTACTTAGTCTTTCTGGAACCTTAATACAAAGCAGAGGATTCTGAATTTGGTTTTACACAGTTTGTGTCATCCTGTAAATTTTTCCAGTTATCAATCATTATGTTTTTCTTCATATGCTTATGACTTATAGAGATATCTAGGTAGGAATAATTGTGTCTCAATTTATTCCTATAAGCTCTTGAAGTGATCATCTATTAAGAGAATGGATTGATGAACTATCTGTTTAGCTAATCCCCTCTAATCAATAAATCACCAGCATCTTTTGTAAGCTTAAGTACACTGCCTTGAACCTTTGGAACGCAGTTTAGAAGGTTTTCATACTTATGATTGTTCTGTTTTACAGTCTGGAAACTATGATAATCATATTATTTTCTGTCTTCTTCTCACCACTATTTGATCTATATCACTGTGTAAAGCTTTATAGCAGTCCTTTGCTGAGATATTAATATTACCCAAAGGATTAAGTATTTCAATTCTACATCTGTCTTCATTCATTGGTCTTCCAAAACTAAAACCAAAAACCCCAAAACAATTATTTTAGATGCTCTAGCATTGGTAGCTGACCTACTATTATCTTAGAGGTACAACATAAACACACTTTATATATATATATATATATATATATATATATATAGTTGTTAAAAAATCTTCACAAGATTAGGAATTTCAAATAGAAAAAACAAAGTTTTTCCTTGCATTTAATTTTACCTTTTCTAGGGGTGGCAGGAGGGGGAGGGATTTTAATCAATCTCGATGGAATAACGAAAGTAAAGTTTTCATGGGGACTAGGAAGAAGAACTAACAATCAAGTTGAGATGTATAGGCTCTTGTAAGGTTTATTCATTACCAAAGATAAGGGTGTGGAAGAAATAATCATCTTAGGAGACCCTTTAATTGAGATCCAATATCTTAACAATGAAAACAATCCAAAAGACAAATCTCTTGCTAGGATTCTCTAGAGAATCAAAAGTTTAATGACATATTTTATTTCTAAGAATTCTTATCACATTCTCAAAATCAATAATATGGAAGCAGATATGAAAGCGAACTAGGCTTACTATTTGGAAGAATCTAAGCTCGAGATCAACGAGCAAAGGAACATATGTTTGATTCCCTAATTACAGAATGGATTGCCCATAGGCCCCGTTTCTATTGGAATATGGTTATTATAAAAACCATTGTTAAATATTTACCCCTTCCCATATATTACTATTCCTTATCATTCCTTGTTCCTTGTAATTATGGCACTTAATCCAGTCAATCACATGTGAGGTTTTATGTTGGCATGGTCTCTTTTCAAAATGTGCCCAACTTACATAATTTGTTGCCATGCAAATGCATCTCTTCTTGCCTCGCATGCTCGAAACATCAATGCTCATCGGCTTAAGCATTGGAGTTGTCCTTCACTCAGTTTAATGTTGAACCTTCATGGATGATGCATAGGGAAATTTAATGTTTTGGAGATGGAATTCGTGTGGATCGACGAGGATGTGGTGTTAAATTGGAAATATGCCTCTCTTTTGCATCATTCCATTCTACGCTTCTCCCTCCAAGTGTGTTAACTCCCCTGACGACTGTGAATTTGGTCTTGGTTCCGCTACCAGACTCAATTGTGGCGTTAAGGCAATTTCCCTTTTGGCGGCTCTACGAAGAGCTCCAATTTAGGCTTCAATTGGTCAATTAGATGATGTCCGGGTGGGTGAGGCATCTCATGGGAACTCTGATGTTTTGGGCTTGCTGGTTCGGAGGTTAATCTGAATGATTAGGGAAAGTCATGCCATGTGGGTCTCAGTCTGGTACAAACCACTTTTAAGGAAGGTACATTTGAATTTCTAGTTTTTAGTTATGTACTCCACATAAATTAGGGTCTGGATGGAAATTCCAGGGAACTAGGCTCCTACCTCAACTCTAGGGTTGTTAATTAGGTTGTGTTAAAAGGGTTTGTGAACGCGCTGGTTAATCCATCTCCTCGGGTGTCTTCTCGTACTAGAAAGCATTACTGGTCCTCGGGTTTGGGGAGGCGGTGCCACCTTAGGCCTTTATTTTGCAATTTGCGTTTAGTTTCTCCTGTGATTCTATCAATTGTATATGGAAATTATGTCAGTTCCCTGGTCCAAATTTATATTTCAAGGCTTATCGTAGAATGCTCGCCTCTTTGCATCATAAGTCTGGAAGGCAACAAAATATCATTGGTGTTTCCGCCTTCTCTCTTCCATTTGGGTTGGGTTTCTGCTCATAGAATTATAGTGAACATTGATTCAAACTCAGAGCACTCCTCTACAAACAGTCCATGCTCTCATTGTTTGCTTCCCATGAAGCACTCTACAAGGCAGATTACGAGTTGTGAGTTAAGTTCTGTCAAATGTCTCACGCCCAGATTGAGCTTACTGATAAGCTTCTGACTCTCCAATTTTAGTTTTCTCACCTAGTTGATGAAGTCAATGCCCTCAAGGATATTGTTATGGACCTAAAATTATGTAAAGAAGCACAAACATATGTTGACAAGCATTGGGATGATACATGAAAACGAGAGGTAGTTCTCAACAGGCCAGCTACAGACAACGATTAACATCTCCTGCAAGCTTAATATGTGGATTTTTGACTTTTTGTAATCATGCAACGACGAGACTATCATGTTCTTTGTTGAATATAGATATTTGGTTTGTGTAATTATGCACACATGATATAAATCTGCTTTCTGCTAGCTATTCTGGGTCCTTTTGTGTAATCATGCGGTCATGTTAAGAGTCTACCTTCTGTTAGAGTTTTTGTGCAGAAGTTCAATGTTGTCCATAAATTATAGTCAAAACTGAATATTGAAGATGTAACTCCCATATATCTTGATGCGATTAGGCGCATATTT
>APFE030531684.1:0-15146 GCA_000404065.3 Pinus taeda | reverse complement strand
AAAAAAAAAAAAAAAAAAAAAAAAAAAAAAAAAAAAAAAAAAAGATCAAACACTCTATTAAACTAATATATGTATGAAGGAGTATCATGGTTAAAATTGCATGATATCAACCCCTCTCGTGAGAGATTCAAGGCTGAACCAGCTCTGATATCATGTTAGAAAATAGAGAGAGGTCAAATAGTGATTAAACACAACACAAAACACATATTGTGATATTTTTGTTGATCATAACCATTACACATATATAGGACATAAATCTTTGACTTCCACACATCTAGATCATAACTACAACTCATACATATGAAACAACAACTTCTAGATTGATGCTTGGGAACTCACCATGACAATTCATAACAACACATGGAAGCATTACTTCCACCAGTATGTGCATGTGGGGGAAGATGTTTCCCAAGAGGGGCTAACCAAAGTCCCTGTGTAGGTCATTGAACTTAGACTCGGTTTTAGATTTATTAGTTATCCAAGACGATCATGTACTTGATCTTGCATAGTATCCATATGCAAGGATGGATTGGCAAGAATGTAGAGCATCCTTGGAGAAGCTATCATATGAAAGTGGTATGTATATCATTATCTTTTAATTAATCTAGTTGCATATTTCTTGTCTTATTTAATGTACCTATACTTGATTACGAGAATTCGTTTAATTGTTTAATTATTTATATGTACGATCTTGTAGATATTAACTCATCTAATGGTGAAAAAACTCCCCATTGTGATGAGGAGACCATTGAAGTTGATTAATGAACTCATATGTAGAGACCTGGCAACGCAAGCTAAATAGTAGATTATGTCATCAAGTAGTGGATAAGATATGAAATTATGGCTTACCATGATGCAGTGCTAGTATGACCACAAGAGATAATATAAGACCTTGAGCTTTCACAGATATATCCAAGTTTTCCCTAGGATATGACATTATTGATGTTAAGATTTTTTTGACATCCCTCCACCTTCAACATATTCTTTTCTAGCGAGTTAACCACCATCTCCTCCCCCTCATATTCCTTCATCTCTAAAATCCCCTCCTCCAACAGGGCAACCACCATCTCCTCCCACTTATCCTCATCCACCTTTAGTGTCTCCTCTTCCAAATCAACTACAATATCCTCCCCCTCCTCCTCTAGTTGCACCACAGGGTGCGACACCTACACCACCAATGGCACCACCAACCATGACACCCATTACACTCGATATTATGCTATAGAATGATATAGTTCCTATTGAAGAGATATATTAGACTCTGATTTATACATTTTTATTTAGCAAATGCATTAGCGATGGAGGCATTAACACCTCTAGTTTGAGTTGTGGACCAACCTAGTAGTTGTTAACATGCACATTAATTGTTGCAATGTACATTTGGCATTTATAATTGACATATGTAATAATTTTGATATTATTATTCATGTATGTTATGCCTTTTCATATCATGTAGATGTTATTGTTTGGTTTATGAAATGTATTATGTGTACGTTAATGATTAATGTTATTAATGGTTTTCATGTGTTAAAATTAAATTTGTGATGCCATATATGTTCAAACCTAGTTACATTAAATCATTTAATTTAGAGTGCTTGCAAAAAATTGTTACCATTTAATACCATATAATGTTTCCCTTTTTCAAGGTGAATTATTTATTACCAAGGAAGATACAATATGTTTACAAAATAAATTTAATAACTATATCAATGATTTCACAATTTTATTAAATTTAGATAATTTCTTTAATTAAATGAAATTAAAAAAAAAAGTATTAGTGTATATTTTGTATAAAAGTTGTTATTAATTTTAATAAAATTATAGGGGTGGAAGGAGGGGGAGGGGTTCTTTATGGCCTCGAGGAAGTTAACGTTGTAGAGTATTCATGGGGCTTACAATGCATGAAAAACAACCAAGCTAATGCTTATGCACTCTACTAGGGGATTCGGTTAGCCAAAGAAAATTAAGTAACTTCTCTCACTATTATTAAACATTTGGTGAAGGGCTCCTCTCATAGAGGAAAAGCATTAGAAAGTTTTATGAAAAAATTAGGAAAACAACAGAAAGGGTTCTCTTTAATATCATATTTCCATGTTCTCTTTGATCTCAATAGAGATGCAGACTTATGAGCTAATGAAGGGTGTAAATTAAGATTGGTAGATTTAAAAATCAATGGTCGAATCACGCTCTATCCTATTCCTTTGATCTAAATTGATTAGCATTGCACAATTATGAAGGATTGCATTATCAATCAATTACAATATGACATGTAAATTTTATTTTTTGGTGGGTCTGTTTGTAAAGTATATACCTACAAAACCTTGTTTTTTATTGTCGAGTTTAGAGTCCCTATGGAAAAATTTGTAGTTTTGTTGGATAAGAGGGCTCATGAAGTACTTTTGAAGATACAATTATGTAATACTTGATATATTTTCTACAATCGAGGTGTAGATTTGCATATAGATACAAAATTCTTATTTTGGTTAAAAAAAAAAAAAAAAGATTTAAAAAAAAGAAGAGTATATTAGTGAAATATAACAAGTTTGTAATGATAACAACTTGCTTATTAAATTATGAAATTATGTTACATTAGATTTGAGTATTTTGTTTCAAAATCAATTTCTCTAGTTAAATATTAAATCATGAAAGTAATTGTAAACTATTACGTTAAATATAAAATTTTAAAATGAAAATGAATATTTAAAAGACTATTTGTATTTTAGTAATTGATTTTTTACTCTATCCAATGCAACACTGAAAGATATTTTTGATCTTCTAGATTAGGATTGACCACCTCCTTCTAGTATCCTAGATTTATTTCACTTTCTAGCTCTTTATTGCGCCACAAACTCTCTTTAAATCTAAATGTAATAATATTTTCAATATTATCGATATCTTGTAGGATGATATCTTTTTGTTTACCAGATGATTTAAAAAATAATATTTGTTTTTTTTTACAAAAACGGTTATGGGATTTCATTAGATTTTTGGCATAAAGCCACAATTTAGATTACAGATAGTGGAGTTGGTTTCTGAGCGCCTCTCCAACAAGAGGATCAAAGCGCATACGCTTATGAATCGCCTCTTCTTACATTTTACAATGAGTTCTATTTCTGTTATTTGCCCGAGCTTGTGAATGCATAAAAATTGCTTCAATAAAATGCAGTAAAACATGGAAGATTAAGGAATTGGATCCCATGAATTTTCTTTGTCTCCGAGAATAGTCCCAGCAGATAATTGGACTACCTTGTTTGCCTCAATGTCTACCTCTTTGTTATTTATTCTCAGCACATGGAAAATTTCCAATTTCAAGGGCTTTGTCATATCTTTGATTCTTGTGATCGTCCTTGCAAGACGCAAATTTGTTGGGTTAGAGTTTGTTGCCATTGTTTTGATGATGACTTGCGAATCACCAAAAACATTAGCCTCCTTAAGTCCCAACTCTTTAAGCAGTTTTATCCCTTGAAGAAGGGGCAACACTTCAACATGCATGCTAGAGGAGTGACCCACTCCCCAAGCAAATCTGTGAGTAGGAGTTTCTTCTGTGTTTATTATGAGCCCTCATGCGCCAGCAATTCCTAGATTTCCCTTGGCTGCCCCGTCAAAGAAGAGAGAAGGAATTTTTTTCTTGGAAATCCAGGATTGAAAGTCCTCTTCATTTTTTCTGATTTGCCAATCTTTGGGAGAAATGGGGATGGTGGTCGATTTTTGGAATTGGAGACTGAGTGCAAAACCCAACTCAATATCTTGCTGGCATAGATTTGTATCATCCATTTTGTTTCTTAGGCATTCATTTAGCTGACATTTTACTGTGTTTGCAACAAGTCTGAAATCCTTCTCTTTGTTTCTAAATATCCTTCTATTCCTCTCTAACAAAATCTGCCAATTGGTGAATTTGGGAAGATCAGTCCAAGCTGCTATGATTAGTTTGTTTTTTGGGTTTAGACCTGGGTATTTGGCCAACCATCTAGCAAACAGATCTGGGATGGAACAGGGGAGGGTGAAGTTAAATTTCCAAGCTCCAAGGAGCTCTTGCCAGATAAGTCCTTCAAATGTGCACTCCAACATGAGATGAAGGGCAATTTCAGGCTTTTCTTTGCATAACATGCATCTTGAAGGACCAAAAAAACCCCTCTTCTACAACCTGTCATCTATAAGAATTTTTGTATGGCAGAGAAACCAAAAGAAGTGGTCAATTTTTGGGATGGAGGGGAATTTCCATATCCCAATCCAACGAGCAGGGTCTGGCTAGAAGTAAGGCTTTCCACACACATAGAGGACCCCTATGCCACCGAGTAACCTTCACGATGCAGACCCCAACCTCGAGCATATTTCCTTCGAGCGTGGATGGGATCCAGCCCGTGCAGGAGGTTAAGGAGATCTGCGTAATTATTTTGGAGAGCAGGAGGGACCGGGAGCTGCTTCCAGCCTACCCAGTTATCACTGCTCTAGCACAATATATCCCACAACGAGATGATATGGGCGTCTGTCGTCCACTTTCGTAGCGCGTGAAAGGGGTTCGTTTCAGCTAGCGTGAACCTGTTCATGATGTAATCTTCCCACGGGTTGATATATTGGCCATTCCCAAGGATCCAGAAGGCCTGCGCATTCACCAGAGGGGCTGATTTGTTGCTAAGTATATTGAAGGGGGATCTGAGATGGGATTTGGGCTTATCCAAGCAGCGAAGTCACCTTCCTCTGGAGTATTTTTTCCATAATGCTAAATGCGCCCAGCCTAGATTGGGCGCTATAATTCTCCAAATTAGCTTCGCTCCCATGGCTAAGTTTTGAGCACACAGGTTTTTGAAATTCAGTCCTCCCTCCTGAAGTGGCTTGGTAACAATTTCCCAGTTGATAAGAGGGATTTTCTTTTCGTTTTTCTTGCCTCCCTTCCAGACAATTTTTCTAATTAGTTCCTCCATCTTCTTGAGAATACCCACAGGTGCTAAGAGGACAGAAAATTGGAATAGAGGAAGGTTAATGAGAGCTGCTTTGATGAGAATTGCTTTGCCAACGATATTGAGCCAAGAGGATCCCTAGGCCTGCATTTTTTATTTGAATTTCTCTAGCTGAGGGTTCCAATATTTGTTCAAGGCCCTCTTGAGGAAGATGGGAAGGCCAAGATATTTGAAAGAGGTCCAATTTGAAGAGGATGCAAAGCCTAGACATCTAGAAATGGAGTTTGCAGACAAGGGAGAGATATTCCAACAATAAATATGGCATTTTGCATTATTTAATTTGCTGCCCGAGACTTCACAGAAATCGTCCAACACTTCTTTAAATATGGCAGCCGAAACTAAAGTTGCAACCTCCAGCAGCAAGATGTCATCAGCGAAGAGGGCGTAGCTGATATTTTTCACCCCTCTTGCTATGATAAGCCCAGCTATCTCTTGATCTTGTTGTTTATTATCTAGATAAAAGCTAAGGACATAAACATGTAGCACAAAGAGGAGGGGTGAGAGGGGACACCCCTACCTCAGCCCTCTAGTTTCTTTGAAGAAATCTGCAGCCCTACCATTTACCAAGGGGAGAAATCTAGGGCTCCGAGATACAAGCCCGAATCCATTTTATAATATTTTGTCGAAACCCCATCTTGTGCAGAACATCTATTAAAAAACTATGCCTAACTCGATCAAATGCATTTGCTAGGTCGAGTTTGATGATCATACCTTTTTCTTTTCGATGCAGGCTGGAATGGATCACCTCTTGGACCAAAATGAAGTTGTCTACTATATGTCTGCCATGAATGAATCCTCCTTCGTTCTCTGGGATGATTTTGGGGGGAATATTTCTCAATTTGTTTGCTATAACTTTGGTTATCACTTTGTATCCAATGTTGCATAAGGAGATCGGACGGAATCTATTGAAGGAGTTTTCTCCTTTTTCCTTGGGGATAAGGGCGAGGAATGCTGAATTTGTGCAACCTCCAATTTTCTGGAAATCTTGGGATTTTAGAATAATTTTAAAGAACTCCTTCTCCATAATCTGCCAACAAGTCTAGAGAAATATGGCTGTGAAACTGTCCGGTCCTGGTGCTTTGTCGGGGTCCATATCAAAGAGGGCGTCCCTGACTTCATTTTTGTTGATTTTGGATTCTAACAATTGATTCATTCTAGCAGTGATAAGGAGGCGAATTTCATCCAAGAGTTTAGAGCTTTGGCCAGCCTCCATTTCCTCATTATACAGTTTCTTAAAATGTTCAAAAGCTGCCTTTTTTATGCTGGTAAAATCATTTAATGTGCAATTTTCTTCTTTAATTTCAAATATGGAGTTACAACATTTCCTGGCTTGAGCTTGCTTATGAAAAAAGGAGGAGTTTCTATCTCCTGCGTTGAGCCAAAGGCTCCTGGATTTGAGCCTCCATAATTCTTCCTCAACCAAGCAAGCCTTGTGTAGTTTTTGTTGAAGTTGCGTCTCCTTGTCCAGATCTTCTTTTGTGATTTCAATTTCTTCTAGGTGAAGATGATGTAGTTCTAAGGAGATTTGAATTTCTTTCCTTTCAGTTGCAGGATTGGGCAAGGTCTTGACCTATATTTTTAGCATTGCTTTTACTCTTCTGAGCTTTTCTTCCCAAACAAAAAAAGGGGAACCCTTGATTGGGTCTTTCCAACAGTCTCTAACCTTTTGCATGAAATCTGCCTCTTTGGTCCATAGAGGACTGGATCTGAAAGGGATAGGGCCCAGGTCTTGGGAGCCAGCAGCTCAAGTATTATGGGCTTGTGATTTGAAACACTGCTATGAAGGATGTGCATTCTAGCCTATAGACCAAGAAGAAGGAAGGAGCTTTGAACAAGAAATCTATCTAGTCTTGCAGCTATATGACCAGGACCGACTCTCTTATTTGACCAAGTATACTTACCTGTAGTAGGCTCGATGTCTAGAAGGTCCCAGTCCTGCATGAGATCCTCCACCCATTCCCTTGCCGAATCCATTACAATGTTGCCTCCTCTTGTTTCTGACGAGAGAAGGATGAGATTGAGGTGTCCATTGATGATGATATTTTCCAGATTCTCTAGATCTGCCAGAATTTTTATGGAGTCCTAGAAAATATTTTTCTCCCCTGCATTATTAGGAACATACACATTGAATAGACAAATAATCTCGTTGGTAACTAGATGTTGCATCTTTAAGAAAATACAGTGGGTATTTAAAGTCTCAAATATTATTGAGAACTTATTGGGGTTCTAGAGCGATCTAAGCCCTCCCGAGGCTCCATGAGCAGAGATAGCTTGCGCTCCGCTTTTATTCCAAAATTTTTTACTTGCTTGGAGGAAAGTTGTATCCTCCATTTTGGTCTCCTGGATGAGAAGGATATCTGGGGCTTCTAATCTTGTTAAACTTTTCATTGCTTCTTCCTTGGCTTTAGTGCCCATACCCCTACAATTCCAAGAGATGATCTTCATCATTTATTTTTGTTATGATGAGCTCCCTTGGAGCCCTAGGGTTAATTCCTCATCGACTTCAGGATTTTTGCCAATAACTTCTCTAGTTTTAGCTGGCTGCCCTGAAGCTTGTCCTTGTAGGTTTCTTGTTCTCTTTTTTCCCTTGCAAAATCTTGCGTCCTCTTGTGGATCTTCTGGGAGAGGATTGAGAGTCTCCTATTTCTCCTTCTTCTTCTGATTCCTCAGATTCTTGGACTTCTTCCTCCACTTATGAGAGCTTCCATTTGGATCTCTCTGTTGCATTTCCACCTTTGATCGAGACGGAGGGGGAAGATTTGGCGAGAGAAATTTCCTTTGGGATCTCTACCTCTTGGGAGGTCATGATTTCAGATCTTAGGAGCTCGAATTTGTTTCCTTGTCCTTCCATGGTTGGTTTCTGAGCAGGACCCGTATGAGGGGATTTAACATTTGCATTTACAGTCTTCTTGTGAGAAGTATTAGTGCACTTGACCTGGTTCCAACCTTCTTCTTTCCCTTTTTCT
The DNA here is from genome assembly GCA_000404065.3 of Pinus taeda. Classification (NCBI taxonomy): domain Eukaryota; kingdom Viridiplantae; phylum Streptophyta; class Pinopsida; order Pinales; family Pinaceae; genus Pinus; species Pinus taeda. The sequence goes on along the minus strand of APFE030531684.1, from coordinate 7,222 downwards.
TCCACCCCATTGGATGGACAACCTCTGGCAAAGTGGCAATAAACATGGCATTTCTGGCATTTGAAGGGTAGCTGCCCATAGTTGAGTTTTTGCACATGAGTTCAGGGACCTACGATAATTTTGATGGCTTCCGGTAGCCCGACCTCTAGATCTACCTCCACGCAGATTCTGGCGCAGTCATATTGGTCTTTGTTGTTAGCCCGGTCTATAAATTTTCCTAGGGTGTTGCCTATGTGCTTAAGAGAATCCCAATTCCAACAGTGCACTGGGAGGTTTGGGAGTCTCACCCACACCGAGACCGTTGTGGGAACTTCCACTGCTAGATCAAAATATGCCATCCATTTATTCAAATACAATCCTTGAGGGCCCATGAAGTAAGGTCCATTTCGGAAAATCAGATCCTTGTCCTTTTTTGCAGTGAACTCAAACAGAAAGTAGCCTATCCCGAGAAAGTAGGAGGTTACTTTGTCTTTTATCAAGGGTGCCCAGTTCTTGGCGACCCAGTTCTTTGTGGATTTATGGGAAGGCCAAAGCCCTGTGAACTGGCTGACAAGAGCTCGATCTGCTAGAGACAGAGCAACTTGGATCGGCCCTTCTGGCGGGAGAGAAATCTCGGGAATGTCATCTAGTGTCTTCACAAACTTTGCAGCTTTGACTTTCTTCTTCTTAGGCAAGGATGCCAGCAGAGATCTGAATGCTTTAGAGGCAGAAGGCGGAGGAGGAGAGATGGGTGGCCTCTGAGGAGAACCCAACACCTCTATGGAGGCGAGCAACCTTGGGAAGGCCCAGCCAAGGCGAAGACGACCGCGACCTACAACGCAGACTTGAACTCCTCGGCAGAATCACGCGCATTGTTGCAGAGCTCCAAGCAGCAGTCTAAAAAATAATATTTGTTAATAATACTTTTACAATAAGAATAACATATGGCATGTTAAATTAGGAAACAACTTTAAATTAGATTTAAATAATTTTGAAATCAAATTGTTTATATCAGTGGTATGTTAAATCATTAAAAAGAGTTTAAAGCATTATATTGAATATTAAATCTTATATTAGATCATGAAAATAATTATAAAATATTATAATTAAATATAAAATGATAATAATTGTTAATATCAATGTAACACATAGTAATAGCATCTTGTATTTTAAATTATGAGAATAGTATTAAGTTCAAATTATATAAATTTTTAAAATCATTTTGATTCTTTAAATCTTGTATTAAATTATGAGAATATAACTCTTTGTTTAATCATAATAAATATAAAAAATATATTAGAAGAACTTTAAACAATTTCAACTTGATTGTAATAATTATTGATAATAATCTCTTTTATTTTGTAAAGTCAAGATTTTTATTTCATATTTCAAACAAACACATTAAAGTAGTTGAAGGTTTGTCATGGTCTACCACTAGGGAGATCAAACCAGTGATAGAACCATAGTTTTAGCAACATCCACACATAGAGTTTAATAAAGTTCAAAAAAACAAACAAAAAAACTAAATTGAAAAACTAAGCTACTTGGGATACGATCTAATTGGAAAAACATAATTAGACATAAACGACTAAAAACACTAAACTAATAAGAACCCATCATTTGGGCTAGGAGGAATCAAAGGCATCCACAACAATATGTTCTTTTTCGCTACCAACGGAGTAGCCTTAATCCGAGGGAATTCCCAAGTGAGCTTCAATTAGACCAAGTCGTTGATCCAAGGTCCTCTTTGTCAACTACAACTCATACAACATTAGAAGGATTTCCTTCCTGGCCTCATTTTGGTCAAGCAGAGTTGGGCCAGGCAGGAGCTTTAAATACCAGTAGATATCAACAATGTACATATATCAACCCTAACACCCTTAGTGTTCAACAATCTCCTTGAGAACCTCCAAATTTGTGAAGAAACCTCTTTCTCCATTGATTTCCCATTCTGTCGACATTATTTTTTTATTGCATGGCGTGTGGAGTATTTTCCCAATAACACTTAGCAGAACTATTTTCCCTCTACTAAGTGCGAGAGCCCCCTTGTTCCCTAAAATAAGTTCCCCCCTTCTACCACAGGTGCAATTGCGTGACATGATGAGCATGGGAAAATAAACTGTCTCAAAACCTAAGTCAGTGAGAGCACCACTAGATGGAAGGGATAAGGGGTTGGTAAACCAGAGTGGGGAGAAAATTTGGAAACCAAAGCAATAGACCAAGGATGATTTGAGACTAGTAGATGTAGACTCGAAAAGGATGACAGGTGTATGGGATGTGAATGGAAAACCAACCATTCGAGGCCTAATGATCCAAAGGCAAAACCAAAGACCAGGGAGAGGAGCTAGCACGAAAGAGGAAATGCAAAAACAATACGTATTAGAAGGCGTGTAGAAGAAAGAGGAAAATGACAAAGGAAGAAGCCAAGAACACATAAATTTAAAGAAGAATCCAAGAAGAGCACCTATAAGAGGGTGATTTGGACAGAGCAAAATGTTGCCATGAAGAATGATAATGTGCCATCATGCTCCCCTTGGTATTATGAAGTAACGATTCCCTTGTGTTGCAATATTTCACCTTGCAAAATGAATAGTCACCCGACCCATAATGATGGCAATGCATATGAGAGCTCACCAAGACTAGACAGTTTGAAAATTTCCAACATCTAGACGTGCACATCATTGACATGATAAAAATACATTGAAACATGATCATTAAATTGGTACTGAAACTCGTGTGAATTTGCATCATGAATACATTAAATTGTTTGATCCTCCATTCATGGGCATTCAAAACATGGTAATGTCCTTGGGGGTGGTGTACGACCCCATCCTTAACCATGTATATGTGGTTGGATGGCAGCCATGCACCCCCCTACTTGCCGCACACCCCATCCAAGGAATTATTGATATTAATTTAAAAAACAAAAAAGATAACATGTAGATTTTCCGATTAATAATTATTCATAATTCATTAAAGTGATTGAAATTCCAATTTTTTTTTTTCAAAATGATGATTATAAATGATCAATTACACTTCATAAGTAATATCATAAAATTAAGGAAAAAAATAAAATTGCCTAATTATAGAAAACCATAATAAAATGACACATCCACAACATACATGTTGAAATACAACATGCACCTTGATTACCTTCCTTGTTTGGCATGCTAACATTATTTTCTTTGTAAAATATGTTTAAATTTTAGATCATGTCTTAGTATAAACCACTAATTCCTATCCAACACATTTGAGTAAAAAACACGTTGTTGTGGTGTTTTGGGAAAACACAAGTCTCATTTTTTCCATTCAACATCATTTTAGAGTTGATATATAATATTCCACTATCACAATGTTCTTTTGCATTACTCTATTCAAATATATCCCCACTTGCACCTAAAAATAACACATTTCCAAGATGAGAATCCCACTTGCATGATGTTGGGTTGTGTTATTATCTTTCCACGACTAGTCCACACATGGGGGACTTCAGCCCACTATGTACGTTGCGCGGGGTTCTATAGAAGGGTCATAGGGGGGCGACAACCCCCCTGCACGGGGTCCGGGGTAGCGCCCTGGGAATTTTTTTTGGACCCTATATTATATGGGCAGACCTACCTATGGTTTTGTGCATGGATTCCGCACATGGTTTTGGGCACGATGGTTTTCGGTCCATGGTATTTTGTAGATCTGGTCAAGGGAAATATAGTTATGTTTTAATCTAGGGTTAATGGATTGGGTTTTATGAATGCTTCGACATGTATATATATGTATTGTAACATTGAAAGGAACATAATGAAAAATCAATCTGGTAGTCTCGATTTTGGGATCCACAGGAAAATATCTGTGTATATTTGTTTTATGTGTTATGCTCTTGCCATTGTTTATTTTATGTTTTTAGAATTCATATGAAGGTAATTTCTATACACAGTTAAAACCTACACTTGACATGTGCCTTTTCAATGTAAGCGAACTTCCCCTCTCTTAGGTCTTGATCTGTTAGGATATTTAGACACTTAGGAGTTAGTTAAGTTCAACTTGATTTAATGTGTCTATTAGGTAAAAGTACAGTTTCTTAATGTTTTTCTTTAGCATGCATTACTTGTATTGTAAACAAATGGTCATGATATGTTCTAGACATAGTGATTTGACGACTCTTATTTTCCTTAATACTAATGGGAATTGATTTGTGGCGTTACACTTGATTGGTCCATGATCTGTGTTTAAATAGCATGGAAGGTCATGGTCGATGATCGATTGCTAGAACTCTATTATGCAAAATATTTTATTTTGCATTAATAAAATTGCCTCAGGTGGCAATTCTTATTCTAAGGGGTTAAGTCTTCATTACTAGGCAAAAAAAATAAACTATGCAAATTACATAGTAAATCACACTCCAACAAAGTATTTAAGCAAAATAACACCGAAAAAAACATGGACTAAAATTAAGTCAATTGTAAGCCACTTTCATATCCTTGGTAGTGTAGCATGGTCTCACATTCATGATGAAAAATGGAAAGTTTTACGAACTAAAAGTGAGAAATATTTTTGTTGTATATTATGAAGATGTAGAAGGTTAGATAACTTTTAAACGTCACTCCAATGAAATACTCATTAGAAGAGATGTTGAATTTGATGAAAATATCTTGGTTGTGAGCCTAATTAAGTGGTTGTGCCCTCTTCAACTTGAGATCCCTCTTTGGTGTTCATGCCACCTTCTCCTCCTATTATGTTTCTTCTTCTAATGATGACTCTGAGGATAACAATCTACTTCTGCTAACTCACATTCCTCCATATGGGTCCATTGAACATGAACATGCACCAGCACCACATCTTTTGAAATGGGTCATTTCAACAGGTGAAGCAGTTGTTGACCTTACCAGTGATCCTACAAATCAACATCATACTTGTTCATAGTTCTAATGAGCCTCCTCTCTTTTGCCTCAAGTTTTAGATACTTTTGATCTAGAAACATCTACATAAGCTTAAGGCCATCCAAATTAGGAATTAACAATGGATGAAGAATATTGTTCCTTGATGGTGAACGATACTTAGGAACTTATAACTCTTCCAAAAGGAAGAAAATTATAAGACATAAATGGGTATATAGATATAAGTAGGCATTAGATGGAAGCGTTGAAAGACATAAGGCTTGATTAGTTGCTAAAATATTCTCTCAAGTTGAAGAAATTGACTACAATGAAACTTTTTCCCCTACTGCCAATGCAAATTCCATTCACCTTGTTCTAGGACTTAATGCCTCACTTGAATGGGATGTATATAAGATAGATTATGAATATGCCTTCTTACATCGAGATTTACAATAATAAATATACATGGGACAACCTCCTCGCTATGTTCATTGTGGCTCTCACATTGTTTTCCTCCTTAAGACTCACTAGAATTATTTAATGACTAAGAGAGTGTTCGCATATTGTATTTGAGCCACAGGTCTCACTCTTTTGTACTTGTATCCATTTCCATTTAGAGAAATAGAAATCATGACAACCTCACCTTCCATCTGGGTTTTCTCTCAAAAGGGCTTCCCAGGTCATTTTCATGTTATTGTGGTTTGTGAATGATTGTTATATTTGTTCTCTATTTTTGCATAATTGTACTTTTTATGCATGTGCAACAAACTTAATAAATCTAGAAATATAAGGAGAAATTAACCCTTATAGTGTAGATTGTAAATTTTCAAATATATTTTAGTAGTTTTGTTGTGATGAACTATCGAGCACAATATCCACAATAATTTATGGATCATATGTGCCTCTAGAAAGAAGGCGAAACATTGTTTAATATATGCACATGATCTAGTGTATGAGAAATCTTATTATGCTCCCAATAAAGAACCTCGTAAAATTCGATTTACTTTTTATTCCGATGGGCATTTGCTCATCATAAGTATTAAAAATTCAAGATTGTCAAACACAATTTGTCTATTTGAATGCAAAAACTCTATAATTTCCTTCTTTTTCTCTATGTCATATGCCTTGAACTATTATGTGGGTGTCGTTATTTTGAGTCTTAGAGATTTCTCTAGTTTACCATTGAAAGCATATACTACTCTTTTGTAAGGGGGTCTTCTTCAAGGAATACCAGTGAGGAGTTGTACATTGGCTTTTAAAGGTGGTTGGATCACCTAGATTTATAGAATGTCCACAACATTTATGTTCATGATACCCTTTTGTGACATGACTTGCAACATTGTTACATACAAAATACATTAATGACAAAGAATATACTTGCACCAAATTAAGTATGTGAAATAACATCGTGGATATTAACATTTCAATCAATATGTATACTAGAGCGAACTCATAGTTGTGGGTAATTGTGTAAGGTGTACGTACATGTGCCATACTACATATGGTTAAATAAATGGTGCCCTTACCTAATAGGAAGAAATTTTTAAGGAAAAACAAATCAAGATAGTTTGAAATACTTCTTGGAGTAGTGATTATCATTAGAGGAGAAACAAAAATTGGATACACAGATGCCAAATTATGATTTTGAAATTATCTACAAAAGGGGACAACATAATATGGTGACAAATGCACACACGAGAAAAAGAAGAAGAAACATATGGTTTACTATGTGTTATTTCTATTCTACAATCTGATTGGGTGGAAGAAGCAAGGACATTCTAGAAGAAAGGTCAGAAGGTATGCAAGATAATTCAACAACTACAAGAAGACCCAAGTGCATTTGATAAAAAAATTGAAGAATGATCCATTGTGGTACCAATATATCCTATATTTATATAAGAATTCCCAACTCAAATAAAAGGTCCTTTTGGAATTGCACACTCCTCCTATAGGAGGACATTCATGGTTCTTGAAAACTGACCACAAGATCAAGAAGGATTTTTTCTAAGAAGTTCTTAAAAGTAATGTCCAAAATTTTGCGTGGAAATGTGTGATCTGCCAATAGAATAAGGGAGAGACAATCAAGACCTCATATCTCTTACAACAATTAGCTATACCAATTCAATATTAGCAAGAAGTTTCAATGGATTTTATTAGAGATTTACCTAAATATGAAAGAAAGAATGTTATTATGGTAGTATTAGACAAACTATTCCCATTTTTTCTCTCTTTCTCATACTTTTAAAGCAATTATAGTGGCAACAGAATTCATGGAAACATTCCAAAAGCTACCGTAAAATTTCAAAGATTTATCATAAGTGACATAGATCCAATATTCGTTGGAAATTTTTGGACCAAACTAATTTTTATTT
>APFE030531682.1:24355-47455 GCA_000404065.3 Pinus taeda | reverse complement strand
GTTTTGCTGATGATTTGCCCGTCCAAGAGAAATTGGCTTCAAAACCCTAGGAGAGGGAAATGAACTTGCCAAGGCACAACTGAAGCATGAACAAGATGTAAAATGACTCATTAGACACTGACATGATAATGACAACCCTATGAATGATGATAGACTCAACTGAATGATGACATGGATGGGCCTTTGGGCAACTTTGAAAAGAGTGAGAGCAAACCCTAGACCTAATGTCTAGTGACCAAATTTTGCTTGAAAACTCTTTGAAAAGACAAAATTTGACCTTAACACTCTGAAAACACTTTGTAAGAGCATATTTGATCACTGGAGGAAGGCTGGAAAGACTGATACTAACATAGACCACTGCCCATAACTACTTGTAACTTTCCAGAATCATAGATGACATGATAACAAGGCTAATCGTGCAAAACTTGAACAAGATCTTAACTAGAACATGCCTGTACATGATAAACATTTCGTTAAACACATGATAAACATATAAACTACAAGTCATGAATGCATATCTGATCATAAACTTATAAATTCATCCGAGAATCACCAAGAAGGCTCAATTCCCTCTCAAGCTAGCTGCAACAACACTTATTAGCCCATGCATTCATCAACCATTATATAAACTATCAAATCATAAACAAGAGCCAAAGCTAGAGAACATCATATAACCATAATAGAAACCATGAAAAAACAAGCATAAAATCCTCATAATAACAAGTACTTGTGCTCATGTATTATATTAGAAGAATAACTCATATTAACTTATGCAAAATCCAACCAAGTCAGGGACTTCAATGTATCACCCAACTATAGATTGGGCTAAACCAAATATTTCTTTTAGCCAATCACTCTCATGCCATATTCCAAGCATGAATATCGGATCTCATGGGATAAAACAAGACATAATCAAGCAGGGAATCCAAAGGTTAAACCACCTCCACCCTAAGCTTATCGTGATCTCACCTAAACTGGCTCTGAGATCACAAAACCAAACCAATCTTGGATGCCTCAAAATTCCTTCACCATACTTTGACGAATTTTCTTGTCTCCAACCACTTGTCAAAGGATTCCCGTAGAAAACCATCTCCACCCCCAACAATTGGGATTTTCCTGAGACCACCTCACCCAATTCCAGAACCTTCCGACAATCCAAAGGTCAACTGAAAATGAATCCCATCACACCATCACTATCCTAGAAATGACAAGGCAAAGCTGAAACAACTGTCAAACCAGGAAAAACTCATGCTAATGACAACAAATGAACCAAATAAACAAATGCATGTACCATGCATTCACATCCCAACAAGGAAATCACACATGCAACCTGTTACATGTGAGATCTTCCTGCTGAAGCTATTTATCCAACCTTCTCCTTACACTCCCTTGCTTTCCTTTGCTTGTCATTTTCTTTCCTTTCCTTTCCCTTTGCTTGCTTTCTTTCTCTCTCATTTTGGAGCTCTCTCTCTCTCAATTGATCCAAGCTAAAACTTACATAATTTGCAAACTGTTTCTTTGATGCCTTTTTATCATTAATGTCCCCTTTTTCTTCATTTTCCTCTAATTTCCTTTGCATGCAAATTTGTGTCTCTTCACCTTCTTTTAACCTATTTTTCTTATTTTTCATAATAAAGTGCCATTTCCCCCTCTGCTTTTGTCAATGCCTTTTCCAATTTCCATAGCCATAATAAACCACAAGTGATGCCCACTTTTGTGTTTTCCAAACATTCTTCTTGGAATATGTGTCCCATGACCTTGGTCTTATTTTTCCTTTATTATCCTTTATTACATGAAACTTTAACCTGGGCCTGTTACAAACGCCTCCCCCTTGGAGGGACACCGTCCTTGGTGTTCTATGACACCTATGAATAGCAAGCTAATGAAAACAAAACATACTGCCTATGGGGCTTTATAACATAGCTCGATGCAGTATTTACAATGACATCCTATTAAAAAACAAATAAACATACCACTTATTCGAGCTTTATAATGCAACTCATTGCAATGTTTACAACGACATATATATACATATACCAAAAAATCATTTGCTTGAACCAACAAATAATGAAGGATATAAAGCCAACATCTGATCGGTCGTCTCCCATGTAGCTTCATCGGGCCCAAAGTGCTTCCACTACACTTTAACTTGCTCTATTGCTCGGTTGTGGAGCATGAATTATTTCCATTGTAGGATGCACTGAGGTTCTAGCTGGAACTCTCCCTCTGGTTCCACCTACAATACATACCAATCAATCACATGATCAACATCTTACACATATCTCTTAAGCAATGAAACATGGAAAACATCATGGAATTTCACTATTGGTAGAAGTGCAAGTCTGCAGGCCACTAGTCCAATCCTCTCAAGGATCTCAAAAGGCCCACAATATTGAGGTGTTAGCTTGGCACATGACCCAATCCTCAAGGAGCTCCTCTTAGGATCGATGCGAAAGTACACATTCTCCCCAACCTAAAACTCTTTGAATGCTCTATGTTGATATGCATAACTCTTCTACATGTCTTGTGTTGCCTTCATATTCCTTTTAATTACTTGCAACACCTACTCCATCTCAACCAACATTTATGTTCCAATCAACACCTTGTTCACTGGGTCACTCTAGCTGATGGGAGCATTACAACTCTGCTCATAATGAGTCTCAAATGGAATCATCTTCAAGGAATGTTGATACCCATTATTATATGCAAACTGTACTAGTGGAAACTACTCCTGCCACTTTCTCTGCTAATGCATAACATACATCCTCAAAATGTCCTCAAGAACTGCGGTGACCCTCTCTATTTTTCCATCTTTTTGCGGATGATAAGTTGTGATGAAAGCTGCCTCTGTCCCCAAAACTACAAACAATTCCTCCCAAAACCTAGAAGTGAACTTGGCGTACCTGTTTGATATGATCTTCTTGGGAACACCATGCAACCTCACTATCTCTTGAGGAAGATCTAAGCTACCTCACTAGTTGAATTTTTATACTTCACTACAATGAAGTGAGCTACCTTACTCAACCTCTCAACCACAACCATGATGCAATCATCTTGTCTCGATGTCCTCAGTAACTCTATAATTAAATCCATGAAAATGAGATCCAATTTCTATTTTAGAATCAAAATAGGTTGTAATAGACCAGTTGGGTGCTTACACTCTGTTTTCATCTGCTTTTGGTCCAAGCATCTAGCAACAAACTCAACCACCTATTTCTTCAAATTTGGCCAGTGATAGAACTTCTTAACAACTGTCAAAGTCTTCTAATATTCCGGGTGACTTGAATACAACTTGACATGAAACTCCCTCAAGATAATTTTCTTGAGTTCATTATTATCTGGCACATAGATCTTGTTCCTGAATCTGACCAAGCCATCTGCCGTGAGGTGATACTCCACATTTATATAGCCTTTACCCTATTGTTTCTGTTAGCGCTTGAGATTTCACCTCAGGCTGAGAAAGGCAAATCTTCAAGGCTACATCAAACCATTTCACCTCGTAGCTAGCCCTACGAGGTATGAGAAGGCTCTCTCGGGTCAGATTCGGTAGATCTTTCAATAGGATAAGCTGACCAATTAGGAATAAAAGATTTTAGGCTAGTAAATTGATCTGAAAAGTTTGATTTTCGGGTTTTTAATTAAATAATGGGGTTTTTCTGGGCTGAATGGGCAAGATCACAGTTTGAAACAAAAAAATATAATGAACAACACAGATTATTAACGGAGGCAAGGTAGGCATGAAATTTAGCATCAAATCTGGATTTCAATGGGATGGAAAGACTGGTGAGGAGCTAAGGAGGGCAGACAATAACTCTGAATCCTCCTTAAACAGAAGAAAACATCGAATGTGAGCAAATTGATAGGAGGAGCATATAATACTATGAATTCCTACCTAATCACTTCATTTGCTCAATTAGATATGATAATGAGTTAAATGAAACATAACAGTTTACATATAAGACAAAGGGAAAACCTATGCTAAATTAACATACCACATGAATCTCAGCAAACAGAGCTGTGAAATTCCATTAAATTCTCTGCCAAAAACTGTACAAGAAAGCTCTGCTACGCTCCAGCAGCTCTCAGCACTCAGAAACTCTCTCCTCTCACTAACTCTCCTCTCTTTTCCAATGAAAATTTTTATAAACTATCCTAAACCAAAAACAACAGATCGACCCACAATCCGGGCGCTGTTTGAACTGACATTACAAAAATTAACAAAAAAGCGTTTCATCCATCCTACAAATAGAACAGTGTTTCTACGATTGGATTATTAAGAGACAAAATCTGGAGCAAAAATCTCATGAAATCATGATTTAGGATCGAAATAGGCAAATTGGCTTCTCTTGAAATCCTCTGATGGCCGACACATGGAGCGCAGATCCCGTTAAATAAAGTCTGGAAATAGGCATCGAATCCTATGAATGCCACTTTGCAACTGTCCTGGAGATACGCTCTGCTGTTTCACTGAAATACGGGTCAAACTGCCACATAATCAAATGCGTGCATATCGCAATTTGATTTCTGTATCTGTTGGAGTCATCTTCCGCGATTTCATGCATATCAATATTCTTTTGAGTTTCTCATATCTAGAAAATGATGTTTTCTGCCTCGTTGGCATTCATTCTCATGCCTTGTGATCAAATGGTTTGTGTTTTCAATGTTTGTTTTGATACGAGACTCAGCACCTTTAACCACTTCATGTTTCATCACAGGAGAAAAAACAACAATTCTGCCGCACTCTGTCCAGAACAACCGCACACACTTTCGCACTATCGTCCAGAAAAGACAGAAACTATACATGAATAAACTTCATTTGCAGAATGCCCACGATGTGAAGCTCGACATTTCCAATGAGAACCCTGCAAACCTGTGTAAATTTAAATAAACTAAGCGCGACTACCACCATAGTGCCAAAAAGAATGGCAGCCAGAGAACTATAGAATATGGCAAACAAAATCCAATGTCAAAGCCATCGGCTTTATCCATGCGCTTGCCATCATTACGTGAATACATTTCTCCGCTCAGATACCAAGGCCTGTAGGACACAACCTGAATATATTCAAACATCACTGATTACATCGGTTTTCTCAGTGTTTCATTGACTGGGACTCTCAACTTAACTTTGTTTCAGAGTTGGAAAAAATGGGCATAGGTAGTAAAGTGGAATTCACGCCATCTCTCGTGTGAACTTCCATTCCCTTACGAATGTTTCAAAGTATCAAAAACATTTTATTAAACCTGCGAATCTGTGGAACCTCCGTTGAAAAGTTTCTGATCAGAGTGAAGAAGCCCTTTCTTGATTTTCAGATCGCTGTAATAGTTTTTGTCAAAAACTGTGGGAGTCCCGTAAATTCAATGGCGACAGGGTACATGATGCACAGGGTACATAACATCCAAGCTGAGCCATTATCACTGATAAACAGGTGACACGCAATAATGTTGATTTGCCTCCCATATTTCTTGAGCAATGCCAGACCCGATTTTCGCACCCATTAGCTTGTGTTTGCTTCGAAAATCTATTTAGAAGGGAACGATTTTCATTGAATAACTCTGACTTAGTTAGTCTAGGCATCTTCTGTTGAAATATTACAATGTCAAGTTTGATACCATGCGTTTCCATCTGGTTAGCAATCCTCTTTTGTTCCTTCATCATGTTCAGACAAACAAGATCTTAGCTGTAGGAAATTGCTTCTTGAATTTGGTTGTAGCCAGTAGGACCAAGTCTAAAGCCTCCACTACCGACAGTCGCATCTCCAGTTCAGAAGAACTGGCCCAAACAAATCAAATGCAGAATGTAGAAAGGTCAGCACGTCACTGTCAAATGGTGGAGCTGTCGAAAAATCTGCAAGATATTGCCAAGCCTGCTGACACCAGCATTTGATTGCCTTTGCAAAAATTGGGCATTGAGCATCACCATCAATACGAGCTTTCAAATCCATTATTTCAGCCTGGAGCAATAATGCTTCTTTCAACTTATCTAGGCCAATATATTTTTTTTTTTTGTTGCGGATATTTCAACTACCTGAATATCACCCCCCATTTCCTCTAGTGTTAAACCTTCTAAGCAAAATTGTATGCATACTTTTTGAGGATCTGCGTTTTGGCTTGTCACATTTGTTGATTGCAACCACAACAGGCAAATTTGCTGTTTGAGCATGAGCTATGGCTTCACGAGTTTGAGGCATGTTACCATCATCGACAGCTAACACAAGCACCACTATATCTGTAACTGCCGCTCCCCTTGCTCGCATGGCACTGAAGGCAGCATGACCAGGGGTGTCCAAAAAGTAAGCGATGCTCCAGATGACATGTTCACAACAAAGGCCCCTAGATGCACTTATCTATAGGAGTAAATAAAATACCAGCACCATTTACATCTTTAACAACATTCTCCAGGTACCAATCACAGATAATTGAAATCGCTGTGCCTGTGTTCTATACAGGTTTCTCAAAAATACGCAAACCATGTATGGGTCCAGAAAATGCCTCACACAACAACACCTCTCGCATACCCTGAGTTAAAACCATACTTACATGCTGTTCAACCAGATGAACTATATTCATATGACGGTGAACCAATAATTCTTTCAACCACAACGTATGTGTCCACATTGAAGTAAGGCCTGTATGTTGCAATGCTAAAAACACCCTTCCAGCCAGGTCAATAAAAGAAAGCTTCCCAACTGCCTTGTTTAATGAATTAATAAAATGCTAATCAACATGTTCCAGAAGGCACTTTGCAATCACAAATTCCTCTGCCATCATACAAAAGCATCTTAGCCGGTGTTACATTTTGGTACATTGCTTCTAGACAATATGCCCGGGCAAAGAACAATTTCCTAAGTTAAAAGGCTGCCATCATCCTGCACTATGACCAGTCCTAGTGAAAGATACAAAACAAGCTCTACAAGATATAATTGATATCTCAGATCTTAGCAAGAGCCCTTTTCAGGTGCCAGTCAGAAACTCAAATACACTTTGGCACTTTGTTTATTTGAATTTTAAGATCAAAATATGTACAATGGAAGCTATCAAAGGATATCCCCTTGACAACCTTTGAAGAATATTTAGACAGGCTTCATAAGGCAAGCAACACCAATTTGAAGACTGCAACCATGTACCAGAAAGAACCAAAGCCCTTTTCAGCTGTTGCCCTTGAAATCCCACAAATGTCACAATAAAATGCTTGAGAGCATTTTCTCAACTAAGAACTGCAGACTCTGACGCTTGCGTCTCAGTCACTATTTGGCCAAAAGACCCCACATCAGTTAATGCAGTTTGAGCATCCTGAACAAGACCCAAAACCACTAATGTTGACCTAGGCAAAGAAGAACGAATGTTTGATTGACTGGCATGAGCAACCAAACGTACTCTTAATGCAGGAGTCTTGTTAATAGCATTTTCAAGTTGTGTTGCAGGTAACTGTAATAGCACATGAAATGAATGTGGCTTTGTTTGGTATGCACACTTGAGAAATCCAACCCACAATTTTGGCAATCTCCATATCTGCTTATTTATTAATCGAAAAAGTATCTTCATTACAAAATCCACCAGAGCAGGAAAAGGGCAGCAATTTCAAAAATTGATGTACCTTTCAAGTTGCTGACAAAATATTTCTTAATCTGCTTGTGAGGATTGAGGCAAGTACTGTAGGACTCTATTGATATATTATGAAAAGTGAACATTCTGAATAGTGCTTGTGTAGGGATAGGAGCTTGAAGTCGCTGCTGCCTCTTGAAGAGCTGGAGATAAATTACACAAATTTAAAGAACACATTAATGATTTCTTCTTCAAAATAGGGTTTTGAAGAAGAATCAATCTCTGACGTGAGACGGAGTCTAACAGTTTCAACCACTGATTCAATTTTCGACACCTCTCATCATGCTCCCCTGCATGCAATATCCTCTCCTATAAATTTGTCCCATATGAACTCACAGCTGAAATGTGATTCATCTGCACTCTCCTATTGAGAGCATATGCAACCCTGTTCTCCTTTCTCTCGATCTCCATGATCTCAAAATCAAACTCACTGAGGGTATCCAACCATCTAGCTTGATTGGCATTCAAATTGGGTTGGTCAAACAAGTACCTCAACCCACCTCAATCACTCATAAAGACGAACCTCCTACTAAGAAGATAATGTCTCCACATCTTCAATGCATGAATGATAGCTGCCAACTCAATATCACGAGTCACATAGTTCTGATTGTGCTCATTCAACTTCCTTTACTCATAGCATACCACCTACCCTTCCTGCATCAGGACTCCAACAAGTCCTTCCTTGCAAGCATCTGTACATACCACAAACTCCTTATCAGGATCTGCAATCTTCAAGACCGGAGCATTTGTAAGCAAATGCTTCAACTGCTAAAAAGTAGTTGCATACTCCTCAATCCATTCAAACTTCTTCCCTTTCCTCTACAAATATGTAATAGGATAGGAAATCCTTGAGAAGTTCCTAATGAACTTCCTGTAATAACCTACTAGTACCATGAATGATCTGACCTCATCCAAGTTGCTAGGAGTTGGTCACTCCATGATAGCTTTAATCCTTTCCAGGTCCAATGCTATACCTTCCTTGGAAACATGTCCCAAGTAGTGAATCCAAGTTTGAAAGACACTACACTTGCTAAGCTTGGCATACAACTGATGTTCTCTCAACAATATCAACACTGCTGCCAGGTGCTCCACATGCTCCTCCTCATTCTTGGATTATATCAATATATCATCAATGAACACTATCACAAACTTGTTCAAGTAAGTATGAAACACATTGTTCATCAAGCACATAAAAATGTTTGGAGCATTACTAAGACCAAAAGGAACCACCAAAAACTCATAATGCCCATACCTAGTACAAAATGCCATACCTAGTACAAAATGCGGTCTTGTAGATATATTCTTCTTTGATGCGCACCTGATGATACTTGATCTCAAATCAATCTTTGAAAAAATTGTTTCTCCCTCCATCTGATCAAACAAGTCATCGATCTGTGACAATGGGTACCTATTCTTGATGATCACCTTGTTCAAATGCCTATAATCAATGCACATTCTGAGAGTTCCATCCTTCTTCTTTACAAACAACACTTGTGAACCCCAAAGTGACACACTTGGCCTTATGTGTCCCTTATCAAGAATTTCCTTAAGCTGCAACTTCAATTCCACCAACTCTGGAGTGCTCATCCTTTAAGGTGCCTTTGATGGTGGTGTTTCTCCTTATGCTAACTTAGTAGAGAAATCCACTTCCCTATGAGGTTGTAACTCTGGAATCCTTGCATGAAACACATCTTGAAATTGTTGCAAAACATGATACGTCTTCAGGACTTCATCATCCTCAACATCTTTCCCTTTGTCGCTGGAAATGTGCATTGCAAACAATATACACCCCCTCCTGCAATGACATTTAGATTGCATGGATTTAACCATTCTCACTAGTGTAAGCTTATTCATTCCCTACAAGATTCCCTTCTCCCCATCATCTAGGCATTCAATAGCCTTCTCATAGCAGTTTAACTTGGTCCTATGAGTAAACAGCCAGTCCATGCCCAAAAGTATACTATATGATCCCAAAGTAAGCACATTTATATGTGTTTATGTAGGCATACCATTCAACTCAAATTCACAAGCTCTCACCGAATGATGAACTCTTCTCTTGGTCCCTATAGCCAACTTCACCAGCTAAGACTCAGCATGCACTTATTTATTCATGCCACACTTATCCACCAGGTCATGACTAACATAACTATAGTTAGATCCAGGATCAATCAAAATGGAAACAACTTGGTCATAAAACTTACCTTCCATCTCAATAATGGATTCCTAATGATCTCCTTCTCTGTTATTAAGTGCTGCTTAGATCTGACGAATGCTATGACAAACATCCCCAACTGTCTGCATCTCCTCAACATTGTAGATCTATGGCCTGCCAACCTGGTACAATGGAAAATCCTTCTTGCAATTGTATTTTCCATAAATCCAACATTACAATGGTTCTCTACCACAACATTTATTCTAGTGCTCTCTAAGATGAGATCCATGTCCTTTATTAGTTGCATTAAACTTCTTATAAGGAGCCACATTTTCTTTCTCACATGCATCCTAATGTCTTCCTTGCTTTTGAGGCCATTTTACTTTAGCCTTATAAGTCCCTTTCCAATCATGCTTAGGCTCAGACTTGTGCTTCGATGCTCATAACAATGCTTCAATTTCTCGATGACTTCCTCCAATGACAAAGGCTCATCATGCTCAATCAGATCCTTGAAAGCTACGTTGATGAACCTTTTAAGCTTCATCTTCTCATCCTTAAGATAAGGAACATACCTCAATACCTCGAGAAATTTGGTCGTGTACTATTCATTTGTCATGAAGCCCATATTCAACTCACAGAATTCCTTGGCCTTTCCATCATATACCTCTTAGACAAATACTTCTTCTTGAAGAGTCTTTTAAACTTATGCCAACCAACTCTTCTACCTTTATTCCTCTGACAAGATACACATCTTCCCACCAAATATTTGTTTTTCCCTTTAGACTAAATATCACTATCTTGGATTTCATTTTCTCTGAATAATCATGCAATCTGAAGAATTTCTTCATCCCAAGCAGTCATGCTTCTAATATTCTAATTTAGTCATCTCTCCATCAAATGTAGGAGGCTTAACTTTCTTGAAATCCTCTGGCAAGTATTGTTGCTCACTTCTCCTATAAGGATGATATCAGTGATGACAATGATGTCTCTCTAAACCAAAACTAGAATAGAACCCATAAGCATTACCTCTCTTGTCAGGTGTATCCAACCATCTTCCGCCTCTAGCTTTATCATCTTTGTCCAACCTATATCCTAATCGAGACCTCGTACCATATGCCCCATTAGTCATTTCCTCTTTTCCATGACTAATCCTTAGTTGTCCCCATCTCTGCATATTTGATAGCCTCTAAAGGATCATTTCATTAATCTCAGATTGGTTTTCTTGAGCTCTAGCAAGCATTTCCCTTGTCTCAATTATCCTATTGTTATCTACCTTGAAACTTTTGATTTATGCCTTCAAACTTCTCAATGTATCTGCTACACTAGGAGAATACTCATCTCCTTGTTGCTCAACTTATCTATAAGGAGAGTCACATGAACTATAATCCACCATTTTGCACATCATCTTTGGCCTTCTCTTTCTTGTAAACATGTCATGTTGATAAACTAAATAGAAATCATAATCAAAATTATACCTTAATTAAGTTGAGGAGGCTATCTCATCTGCACAAATCAATCTAGATTAGCATGATAGACATGTATATATATAATGAATAAGCTTGTTAACATATCAACATTATTCATGATAACACAAACTATAACACTGACTATATACATGACAACCATAGCCACTGCAATGCATGCATGGTAGACACACATATGACTGACATGCATGCATAACATTCACATCTAGCCCATTTGGTCTAAGTGTTTGAACCTAGAAGCTCTAATACCAATATGTAAGGCCTCCTCCCACATTTACCCGTTTTGAAAAGCTCTCCATGGTAAACATGAGTTGAGAGTTACTATGATATGAACCGAACTCCAAGTTCCAGTTATGGAAGTGGGGTCGACTAACCAACAACTTACATCCATCCCTTATGGACTACAAGCCACTTAGGATCCTACAAACCTCCCCAGGTGATCAATCCCTGAGTTGGAACTATTTTCCACCAAAGAAACTCCCCAACTACACCCTTGACACTCTATGCATGCGGATGGAAGGCTATAACCATGCCCATAGGCCGGACTGCATACGATTATTACCCAAATTCTTCAGTTCAAAGCATGTGGTCGTGAGATCTATGCCACTTTTTCAAGAAATCCTCCAAGCCACTGCCCATAACTACCTGTAACTTTCTAGAATCATAAATGGCATGATAACAAGGCTAACCATGCAAAACTTGAACAATATATTGACTAGAACATGCCTAGTAAATGATAGACATTTCACCAAACACATGATAAACATATAAGCTACAAGTCATGAATTCATATTTACTCATAAAATTATGAACTTCATCTGAGAATCACCAAGAATGCTCAATGCCCTCTCAAACTAGTTTCAACAAGACTTGTTAGCCCATGAATTCATCAACTATTCAATGAACTATCAAATCATAAACAAGAGCCATAGCTAGAGCACATCATATAGCCAGGTATATAACCAACATATAACCATAATAGAAACCATGACAAATCAATCATAAAATCCTCATAACAAAAATTACTTGTGCTCATGTATTACATTAGAAGAATCACTCATATTAACCTATGCAAAAGCCAACCAAGTCAAGGACTTCCATGTACCACCTGACCATAGATTGTGCTGAACCAAATATTTCTTTCAGCTAATCACTCTCGTTCCATATTCCAAGCATGAATGTGGGATATCATGGGATAAACCAAGACATAATCAAACAAGGAATCCAGAGGTTAAACCACCTCCACCCTCAAGCTACTGTGATCTCACCTAAACCAGTCCCGAGATCACAAAACCAAACCAAGCTTGGATATCTCAGAGTTCCTTCACCATAAGTTGAGGAATTTTCCTATCTCTAGCCACCTGTCAAGGGTTTCCCAGAGAAATCCATCTCCACCCCCTACCCTTGGGATTTTTGTGAGACCACCTCACCTAGTTCCAAAGCCTTCCATCAATCCAAAGCTCAATTGAGAATGAATCGCTTCACTCCATGGCTATCTAGGAAATGGCAATCCAAGGTTGAAATCACTATCAAACTAGGAAAAATCCATGCCAATGAAAACAAATGAACCAAATAAACAAATGCATGTACCACAGATTCACATCCCAACAAGGAAATCACACATGAAACCTGTTACCTGCAAGATCTTCTTGCTGAAGCTGTTGATCCAACCTTCTCCTTGCGCGCCATTGCTTTCCTTTGCTTGTACTTGTCCTTCCTTTGCTTTCTTACTTGTTCTCTCTCTTGGAGATAGCTCTCTCTCTCACAATCAATCCAAGATAAAACTTACAAAAGTTGTGAACTATTTCCAGGATTCCTTTTTATCATTGATGTCCCCTTTTCTTCATTTTCCTCTAATTTCCTGTGCATGCAAATTTGTGTCTCTTCACCTTCATTTTCTCCTGTTTTCCTTATTTCTCATAATTAAATGCCAATTTTTTCGTCTTGTCTTTGCCAATTTCCATAGCAATAATAAACCACAAGTGATGCCCACTGTAGTGTTTGCCCAATATTCAGCTTGGAATACGTGTCCCATAACCTTGGTCTTATTTTGACTTTATTATCCTTTATTACATGGAAATTTAACCCGAGGTTGTTATAGTGTAATTCTCAGTTAGACCTTTCCAATGGGATATCAAGCACACCAAACATATTTTGTATGAAAAAGTTATAACCTTGGGTAGTTAGTGTACCAACTAACCCCAATGGGGCCCACGAGCCTTTTGAAATGTCATCTCTTAGGGTTAGGTTTTTATGTATTTTAAGGTTTCCTCATTGCTTCTAATGTTAAAAAGGGTCATTCAGCCTCATTGTAACACTCTCTAGTGAAGGCATGTGGCTCTCACATCTCTTCTCATAGATAAGCTAACACCATGTGAACTAGTTTGTTCTTATTATGCATTTTTACAGTTTCGACACTTTCCATTTATTAATAGAAATCAAGTTTCATTGTATCTCTATGTTTTGGTTGTAAATATGTATTTAATTTCATTCCCTTCATAGTAGGGATTAGTGGCATTAGAGAGATTTGCTCTTTATTCATTTTTCTATGCATGTCCCTAATGAGGATGGGGTAAAGAGATGGGACTCAAACTTCTTGAGCCCTTTCAAGGCCATTCTCGCCGACCCCAATGACCTCCTTTAGCGAAAGAAAAGAAAGACAAGGGAGTAGGAGATCCTATTAAAATGTTTCTCAAGGAAGCCCCCATACGACGAAGGAATGAGATGATGGACACTTTTTCCCAAATCCTTCAACAGATGCTAATAGACAACACATATTCATGAAGTGGCCACTTTGGAGGTGCTGGCGCCTTGGAGGTACAAGTTAATTTTGATATTCCTATATTTTAAGGCTACATAGATGTGAATGCTTTAAACAAGTGGTTAAATTTGCTAGAATGGTATTTTTCACTCCATAATTTTTCTGATGGAGAAATGAGTACCATTGCACCCCTTAAGACTTCCCTCCATGTCAAGGATTGGTGGGAGACTTAGTGTGAGAAAAAGGCCACAGAAGAATCTACATTATTTTCAGTCACATCCTCTTTGGACTCTTTTAGGAATACTTTTAAGGAATAATATTACCCTATTCAAAGTTATGAAGACCAATACACGATATGGAACACACTACGATAGGGGAGGGACCAAACAGTGCCATAATTCACAAATATCTTCGATACCTTGTGCACCAAGCTACATAAAAAAGGATCTATATGACATCTAGTGATCAAGTACCATGGTTGTTTGCATAGATACATATGAAAAAAAATGATTTTTTTGGGCATCTCCTCACTTGGTGCAACATACTGATATGTTGTCAAAATTGAGCAAAAATTTAAACATAAGAAGCGAGACTTTGGATCTGTAGATCCTTAATTATAAAATTAAGGTAAGGGCATCCCCAAATCACAAAAAAAAGATAGAGCTAGGGTGGATCACCCTAGGACAACCCATCTAAGGTTCAAACAATGAATGGTAATGGGAAGGTGAACAAAGACACGAGAAAGTGATGCAAGTTCCATAAGAGCTCCTCTCATAACATCGATGAATGTCACATAAGGCAGTAATTGGTGGTCGAGTTGAAAGCCTTAGAGTTAGATGCATGTTCCAACTCTGAATTAGACTTAGACAAGGGGAAGTAGATCATTTATGCAAAATAGATTACCATCGTTGCTATCACCAAGGTTAAGCAAAGTGAGCCATAAGATTTGGAGCAAGGTGAGTGCCTCTTTCACTCACAGATGTGGGTGAAGGGTGGTCCACTACATTTCATTGTCAACAATGGAAGTCAAAAGAACCTCATATTAGAAAAGGTCTCCAATACCATACACCATTAGGTGGCTTAACTGAGGGAAATATCTCTGCATCAGCCAACAATGTCACTTTCCCTATGGCGTCAATCCCTTCAAGGATGAGGTATTGTTTGATATTCTCCCCTTGAATTTTGTGATGTTGTTTTAGGAAAATCATACTTGTGGAATTTCCATGTTGTATATGAGTCTATAACTTATAGTGTTATTATTACTTTGGGAAGGAATCTATACATGATACCAAAGGTAGCTCCACCTACAACCATTCCTTTGATTTATGCTAAAAAATGTAGTAAGATCATCTCCTAGATTGGGGAATTTGTCTTCTTCGTAATCCATTCTCAAAGGATAAGATTTTAGCCACATCCATGGCCTCCACACGGGCCCCCTCCATGCAATAGAAGCAAGTGGACAAGGCCGTGGAAGAATACAAGGACATCTTCAGCTCCCCATTGGGGTACATTTGTATTATCAAGTCAAGCATTCAATTGCTTTGACCCCTAGCACACCTCTACTCAATGGGCCAATATACTGCCACTCCCTTATGGAAAATGAGAAAATCAAGCACTAATTCTAAGAGCTACCCCAAAAATAGCACATCGGACCGAGTTCCTCACCTTGTGGAAGCCCAATTGTACTCATGCAGAATAAATATGGGATTTGGAGACTCTACATTGATTATATGGCCCTAAAAAAATCACAATCAAGAATTGATATACGATTCCCTGAATTGACGACCTTCTTAACCAAATCAAGGGGGACAAGTACTTAAATAAGATTGATTTGAAGTTCGACTACCACCAAGTCCCAAGAGAACTAACTAATGTATGGAAAACTACTTTTAAGTCCAAGAAGGGTCTTTGGTTTGACAAATTCCCAAGAAAATTTCATGATGCTGATGAGTAATATCTTGCGGCATTTCACCAATTATTTTTTATTTGTATATTTGGATGATATCCTCATCTTCAATAATAGTTGGGAAAAACACTTGCAGCATATTCAGTAGGTCCTTCACACGTTGTGGCAACACAAGCTATGTGCTAACTTGAAAAAAATCCCCTTTGGAATTAATAAGGTTCAATATCTAAGCTACATTATTGATGATCAAGGTGTGCATGTGGATCTAGCTAAGATCCAAGTCATTCAGGATTGGCTAGCCTTGATGACTTTAACAGAGTTTTGTAACTTCTCAGGCCTTGCTAACTTCTACCAAAGATTCAAGTTGGGTTTTATTATATCACTTTACCGTTAAGTCAACTGGCCCAGGGAGGATCAAAAGAAAAAAAAAAAAATTAGTCTGAGTCACAATAGAAGGCATTTGATTATCTAAAGCACTACCTTTTCTATGCACTAGTCCTCACCCTGCCATAACTACAACAATTCTTTGAGATTGAGACAGATGCCTTTGACTATGTTATTAGTGCAATCCTCACTTAGCAAGGACATATGGTGGCCTATCATAGTGAAAATTCTTTGATATTGTCTAGAGATGCCACAATTATGATAAGGATATGTACTCCATCGTGCAGGTCTGACGACAACGGAAGCATTATTTATGGGGAAGGAGACAATCATCCACACTGATCATAGACCTCTATAGTTAATGTAGATACAAAAGAAGTTATAGAATGATTGCTATAAAAAATGGTTCACATACCTGCAACAATTCCATTTGAACATTAAATACAGGAAGGGTAGCACCATTCATGTCGTAGACTTTCTTAGTTGGCCCCCAATTGTGATGCTAACCACAAGTATTAATTCTTATGGGCACGAGAGCTATGGGTGGCCACAATTATACAATAGTGACTTAGAATTCACTACCAGATATGAGATGTTGATGGCAGGCAAGTAAGTTCCATAATTCCATCTCCAATATGCATTGTTGTGCTACATGTGCCACCTTTGTGTTCCTTCAAGTGAGCGTGCCAAAATGATCAGGGAGGCACATTACAGTTGGGTGGTAGTGCACTTTGGTGTGGAGAAGACACTATAAATACTTCAACAATATTTGTATAGGCCAAAGCTTCGATAAGATTTCCAACGATATATCAAATCATGCACTACTCGTGCAATTGCTAAACTAACCATAAAAAGGTATGGGTTGTACACTCCTCTACCTACCCCGTAAAAGCCTTGGGAGTCAGTGTCCATGGATTACATGTCAATTTTTCCATCCACCAAGCATGACAATGATTATGTGTTTATGGTGGTCGACCTTTTATCTAAGATGGCCATTCTAGCACCGTGCAAGAAGAACATCATAGTTGGAGTCATTGCTAAACTCTTCTTTGAGCGTGTTTGGGTTCATTTCGAGCTGCCTTAGACCATTATTTTAGATATGGATAGTAGGTTCATCAATACCTTTCGGTCCAGCCTATGGTATCTCATGGATACCAATTTGACCAAATTGACTACCTTTTATCCTCAATTAGATGGACAAATAAAAGTGGTCAACAGGGTGATTGTACATATCTTGCACATGTACAAATCCAAGCACTCACATACATGGGGTGAAAATGTTCCATATGTTCAACATAACTATAATAAATTCTCCAAAATGATATTAGCCATAGTCCTTTTTAGGTGTGCTCGAGGTTCCAACCATTGGCCCCAATTGATGTAGTTGTTCCCCTAGTATCTTCATCAACTAAGTTCTCCTATGCCTAGATCTAGGTAGACAATGTAACCAAATTCGTTGAGAAGATCCAACACCTCCAACAATAGGTCCATGATATCCTGTAGAAATCCAATGCCAAATACAAGTAATGACATGACTAACATAAGGTTGTGCATAATTTTTAAAATAGTGATAAGGTATGGCTACATTTATAGAAAGAGTGCCTCGGGGGCCCTAATTGGAAGCTCATACCACTTCAATATGCACCATACATAATCACAAAGGTGGTGGTTAATAATGTTTTTGAATTGAGAAGTCCCCCATTCCTTCATTTTGCACCCAATGTTTAATGTGGAGCTATTTCGACAATATTATCCACCTCCGTTGGACACCTCAGAGGAAACCAAGTAATTGGAACCCATAGAGCTCAATATCGGCTATATTGAACAATCTACAACAAATTAGATCATGGAAACCAAGACAAAGGATACCTACTAGCAACACATCCAACTCTACCAGATTGTGAAAGTTGGGCAACTTGTTCATGAAGGTAAGTGGCTCACCAAGAGCCAAATTCAACACAAGTTTTCCTAACTGATGGGAGCACTAAATGGATGGATACCATTTCTTCCTAAGGGGGGAGGACTGATCCAAGTAGACATAGGTGGCCATCCACCAACTCCACTATCTTAAAGCACAGTATTCCATATTGACATTTTTTCTCCAATTTTTTAGGTATTAAACTTTTAGGGCCATTTTGAGACCCTAACTAGTGTTTTTTTTATGTGTCAGGGACCCAAGCTAGCAATAGGTAGATCTTGGGTCATTCAAAATGTGTAATTCTTAGCTAGACCTTTCCAATGGGTTGTTAAAGCACACACATGGATATTGTATGCAAAAGTTATGACCTAGGGAGGTTAATGTACAAACCAACCCCAGTGGGGACCATAAGCCTTTAAAAACTTCATCTCTTAGGGTTAGGTTTTTGGATGTTTAGGGTTGCCTCATTTATTATGATGTTAAAAAGGGCCTTTCAACCTCATTGAAATGCCTTATGGCGATGGTGTGAAACCATCACATATCTTCCAAGAGATAAGTTACCACCATTCGAGCTAGTTTTTTCTCATTCTCAAAGTTAAAAATTTAAACACTTTCGATTTATTAATAGAAGTCAAGTTTCACTATATCTCTGTGTTTTGGTTGCAAATATTTATTTTATTTCATTCCCTTCATAAATTTGGATCATTCTTGGAAGATAAAACAAGATCTTATGCATTCACCAAGATTTATTTTGCGAATTACGCATGTATTTTCTTTCAAGACATGCACTAGGCCTTACAATTTGATCACCAAAATATCAATTATCTTTTAATACGAAGGGTATTATATTGGTTAGTCAACAAGTGCTCCCTTTCTCTAAGGTTTATTAAGTTTAAATACACAACCTTCTTCCCATATTTTCTAAGTCCAAGGTCTATGTGCTCTTGCTTGATTATAAACACATTGAGGTGTATAATTCTTCATTAAAATATAGGGAATTCCTATTTAGGCTTATGATCATGCTTATATTCATAAATTTCCATTATAAATATTAAATCTCTAACATAAAAATATTAACACTCATTTCATAACCTTTAAATTGTACTTCTTCCAACACATATACAAACTATAACAACAGTTAAAATTGTAACAATTCATGACATAATGTATCATTGTTGTAACTTGATCCTAAGGAATTTACGATTCAATGAAATTAATAATTTTGAATGGAGTAAAAAACTCAACACATGAATTTTAACAGACTTACAATGCTAGTATTCCAACATGCACTAGTCAAACCCCTACAAAATTGAGATCCCGTAAGACATGATTATAATGCTTCGATTATATTGTAAGCTGACTAACATCAATATAAAATAAAAATTGAATTAGCAAGCATGCTAAGATCATCACATCATGGCCATTGCAATTAGCCAAGCTTAATCTATTCTCACAACAAATTAAACCCTTATCACTCTATAATTTCTAATTCAATCATATCATTACTTGAATCTCTATCATCCAATTATAAACTATTCAACACTAATGGTAATCCTTCATGCTTCAGTTGTGATAGTAGATATACCCATTTCAATAAAAAAATATTACTAGCCATGCAAGGGTTAAGTGTTAAAACAATTCTAAGATGAATAATCTCTGAAGAAAATATCATAACATTTCCTTTTAAACATGAACTTCATAAAATGCATTCTTAGGAAACTCTTAGAATAAATCCCTAAGTACAAAAAATGAGGAACCCTTCTCAACAAACCTTCAACAAATCTTATCCCATACTTGAGTTTTAAATACAAATTCAAGTTGCAATTCTTTTATCAACACTTACTTGGAAACAAAATGTATTGAACAACTCAAAACATAGTACTTATATGGACTTGTAAAAGTTGTTAAATCAACTAGTTGAGGGTGAGCAATTTTCCAACCAACTGCAAGAATAGATTCACTTTATTTTTCTACAACTAACGATCCCTAGGTAGGACATATACCAATAGGGTAAATTTAAGTAACTCTCACCAAATGTGAACAAATGATAGCCTCTCAAGGGGCATTCTTACAAGAAAAATATATTTATTATGATCTTATGACCTTGATGGCTTCTAAGTGCCCCCTTTGTTAACTCTATTATACACAAGAGTGAACTCTCTTCGTTGCTACAAAATCCCTTGATAAACTCCTCTTTCAAGTTTTTTCTCATGCTTCTGATAAGGTCCTAATTTCATCCACTTCAAGCAAAACACATTGTAGTGGAGGTTTTAGAAGAAGTTTACAAGACTAAGAAAAAAATTCAAAGCCTTCACTAGAACTTTCACCATTTTTAGCAGAGGTTTTTTTTAGTACTATTTTTACCAACACTTACCAATGCATTTTGAATTAACACACCCTAGTGTGTAATCAAAACTATATGTATTGGTGCTTGTATAATTATTATGCGTAGCAATCACTATTGTTTCTTAATGACACAATGGTGCTAGTATAATTTCGTACACATGGGGTCATTTTATTGTTTTATGGCACATCAATGTATAATTGGTATGCATCAACATGATATTTTTGTTTAAGTATGTTGCTAATATAGCTAAATACAACACCGTGACATATTGGGACCTGTATTATACTAATAACAACATCAATTCCTATATTACCATGTGCATTGAAGCGAAGTGAAATTGCAAACATTTCTAATGTGAGATGTCAGTACCATTCTTTACTACCATGCATTAATTTCTATATTAATTTAAAGCATTGGTGTGTATGTAACATAACAAGACATCGATTAGTAATTTTATTAGACACATCATTTTGTGAGTTCAAAATTATACAATACATCGATATGTATATCTTTTAATTTATTTATTTTTAAACAAAATTTCAAATAGTCATCTCAAAATCAAATATTTTTTATAATAATATTGAGTTGTATATTTTAGTTATTGCATTTTGTTATAATGATTGCATTAATGCATTATCCAATGGATTACAACTTTATTATCTATCACTATGTAAATGAATAAAATATTAATTAATCAGAAATGCAAAATTGTACAACATTGGACAATGTAATAAAAGAAGAAACCCATTTTTTTATTATATATGAATAAAAGTCCCTTAATTGTTGAAAATATGAAGAAAGGAGGAATTACATGCTCTCCTTCTTGCTCCTTCTGCCTCATTTTCAAAGAAGACATACATCCATATTCCTGCGTTGCTTATTTGCAAAACATTGTTGGCTAGTTCTTGCCCGTCCTCTTCCTACCTCTCTCAAGTTTGACATCCCCATTTTAAATTTCCTAAGAACTTGGTCTTCAAAATACTCACAAGCCTTCAAAGGCAAACCTCTCCTAAAGCGATTTTGGAAAAGCCTTCCATATTTTATGCACTAGAAACTTTGGCTAGCAAGAAACATATTCATATTTAAAATCAAAGCTACTAATGAAATAAAAGTTCTCACAAAAAATTGGAGCTTGGCCATCGAAGCAATTTTAATAAAAGGAGACCCTATATTAGGTGGGCAGACCTACCTATGCTTTTATGCATGGGTTTCTCACATGGTTTTGGACATGATGGTTTTCTGCCCATGGTATTTTGTAGATCCGGTCAAGGGAACTATGATTATGTTCTTATATAGGGTTAATGGATTGGGGTTTATGAATGCTTTGACATGTATATATATGTATTGTAAGATTGAAAAGAACATAATGAAAATCAATCTAGTAGTCCTGGTTTTGGGATCCAGGGGAAAATATTTGTATATTTGTTTTGTGTTTCTCGCCATTGTATACTTTTTTTTAAAGATTTTGTTTGCAGGTAATTTCTATACAGGTTTAAAACCTACATTTGATATCAGAGATGTTTTGGCTTCAAGGGGACACCTTTGTTATTGAGGGGTTTGCTTGGGCCTTTGGTAAACCCTGTTCAGTGGGAGATCTACGGGATCGATTCTTTTGGTGAAAGAAGATGGTGAGCAATGGAAATATAGAGATCAAGAATTTTTATGGTCAAAGTTTTGAGCTATGGAAGCTCAAGATGGAGGATCTGCTAGTAGATAAGGATCACTGGACCGCGATAGATCTAGGTACTAAACTAATGACAATGTCAGCAAAAGACTGGGCGAAGTTGGTACGGTTGTGTATCTTAGATTCAATATTGTTGAATGTATTAGGGGAAGCTACAAAGAAGGATTTGTGGGACAAGTTAGGGAATTTGTTCCAATCTAAGTCTCTGTTGAACAAAGTGTTCCTATAGTAAAAGCTGTATAACCTGAGGATGAAGGATGGAGACTTGATGACAGAGCATCTGAACGACTTTAATACTGTGGTAAGCCAGTTGTTATCTGTTGATATAATTTTTTTAGATGAAGATAAGTGCATCAATTTGTTGTGTTCTCTACTAGTTTCATGGGATAGTCTGGTTCTTGCAATAGGTAGTAATTCAACTACCTTGAATTTTGATGAAATAGTCTCATCTTTGTTGTCGGAGGAGATGAGACAGAAAAATATGGAGAGCCAGAATGGAGATGCCTTTTCTATACAAGGACAGTCCCGAAACAAAGACAAGTCCTTGAGTGGGAGATCTAAATCTCCAAGAAAACCTGTAAAGGTATGCTAGAAATACCGAAAGGAGGGGCACTACAAAAGGGATTGCAGATCTAAAGCTCCTGAGAAAGGAAAGGGATATGACGATGCTCCTTTTGCAGAGGCAAAAACCACCTCAGATGAAGGTGGGGATGTGTACTTGGCTTCTTCTTCAAGTACACATGTAGATCATGAGGCATGGTTGATTGACTTAGGTGCATCCTTTCACTTCATTCCCCATAGGGAGTGGTTATGTGAGTATGAGAAATATGATGGTGGTGATGTCATATTAGGGGATGATAGG